>JAGFMF010011417.1:1964403-1991699 GCA_019455555.1 Galemys pyrenaicus
ATAGACCAATAGGAATAACTTAAGAATGACAGAAAAGAAAATCAGTCCAAGAAAAAAGAAGAAATAAAGAGAAGAAAAAAAATAAAAGGAAGAGAAAAAAAATAAACAAAAAGAGAGAAAAAAATAAACAAAAAGAGAGAAAAAAAATAAACAAAAAGAGAGAAAAAAAATAAACAAAAAGAGAGAAAAAAAATAAACAAAAAGAGAGAAAAAAAAAAAAGGCGCCTTCCGTCGGGCTGATGTTTCCTATATGTAAGCTGATAGTCCGTTTTCTGGCTTTTATCTTTGCTTTTTTGGCTTTCCCTGTTATGTGTATCTGGACACTATGAGTCTAGCGTCTTCACTCTGCCGCCATCTTGTCGGTCTCCTCCATTGCATATTCTCTACTCCTTTGTCAAAGATTAGTTGTCCATATATGTGTGGCTTTATTTCTGGATTTTCTGTTTAATCCATTGGTCTGTCTGTTTTTGTTCCAGTACCATACTGTTTTAATTATTATGGGTTTATAGTATAGTTTGAAGTATGGGAGTATGATACCTCAATTCTCCTTCATTTTAGTATAGAGAGCTTTGGCTTGAACAGAAATAAAATTACATCCCCCAGAAAGGTATTTATTCTGACACATGGGCTGATGATTGTTAACTTGGGGTTGTCAAAGGCAAATGACAGTAGTAGGTTCCTTGCTGACCTTCAAATCCTCAACTAAAAATGTTAGACTTGTCTAACCTTTATTTAAGTTTATGTGAACTTTATAATCTTTTCATTTGACTTGGGATATTTGTACTGGGTATCTTTGAACAATGTTTTGGAATTCTAAGGCCCTTAGAAAAATTGCTTAACACAAATCTTTACAGACAGAGGACACTGAGACCATGCAGAATTTAGTAGCTAGTCTGTTGAAAAATAGGGGTCAGAAGATGCATTTCTGAGCTTTAATCCAGTCTACTTTATCATTTCCACCTTTTATGTCACCTTATTTTTAGTTGGATCAATAATATTTGCTCAAAAAATAAATTATCCAGGAAATTTCTAACTTTAAGTGATCATTCTCAATCAGATTTTGACACAGTGAATTAAATGAACACTGAGCTCCATGTCTACTGAGTTTCTTTTATGGTGTTAGATGACAGGAGTGTTTCAATACAGAGATAGAAATGGTACAGTTATGACCCAGAAGAGTACACAGTCTAGTAGGAATCTAGACTAGTAGTTGGGTTCTAGTAGAACCCAACAATCTTCTCAAGAAAATTAATAAAGATATTTAGTGAAGAAATGAGAATGGAGAAGATCAGAGAACATGTGGCTTCCTTGCAGTTGTGTAAGGGATATACATAAAATGGTATATTTCTGTGACTCATAGTACATGGAATGTATTAACTAAAGTATAGTTACTAAATACTCTTCTACATCCATTGAAGCCTGATCAAGGAAAAAAGCACAAAGAAGTCACAGAAATTGGATATGACTTAGAAGAAATGAGAACTACAGAAAACAATATGAGTTATGCTAAAGATATGAAGATAATATATTTCATTTGCCTGCCCCAGCAGTGGTTCTTAACCAGTGGTCATTTTTCTTGCAAAGGGATATTTGACAATGTATAGAGACAATTTTTGGTTGTCAAACTGGAGGGAGACTTCATCTTTTAATTTAATGGTAAAACCAGAGACTTCTGCAAATCTATAATACACAGGAAAATCTGACCACAAAGAATTATCTGGTGCATAGTGCCAATAGTAACAATGCTGAAAGACCTTGTGCAAGAGGGAGGGGTGAGTCATAAGGAGTTCCCAAGGGTTTCCCTTTTCATTGTGCCAGATGTTATCTCATTGTCCTCTGGATGCCAATATATTTCACTGTTTGCTCTTCTTATGTTTGGTTTCCTCACAGGTACAAACTTGTTCTTAGTTGCTGTTCATGAGCTTGGTCATTCCTTGGGTCTTGACCATTCCAGAGATCCAAAGGCCATAATGTTCCCCACCTACAGTTTTGTTAACCCCAACACATTTCGCCTATCTACTGATGATATACGTGGCATCCAATCTCTCTATGGTGAGTTAAAGTTCTTGATCATTTTGCTTATGAAGATAGTTACTTATTATGAATGGTCTTAAAATCTCTGCATTTGGATAAAATTTCAACATCTACTCTGTGAGATAGGTAGGACAGATATAATTTTCATTGTACAGATAAACACATGACATTAGTATGCTAATGACAGAACCAAAGGCAGAACCTAAGTCTTCTTTATATCCAACATACGATTATCTTTTGAAGAAGGCACACAGAGAAATAACCTAATTGAGGCTGGAAAAATCAGAGTGATCATATTTTTCTCCTCCATGATGTTACAACCACGCTGGGGAAACATCTTTATTGTATGCTACCTGTGAATGTTTAAAAGCTTGAATTTTGTAATGTATTTTTTAATCAAGAAAATTGATGTTTACAAAAGAATGGTATTTCCTTTTATTTTTTCCTAATATTTATTAAAATATATTTTCAGGACGTCCAGAAAGATACCATCCCACACTGGGACCTGAAACTACAGAATCAGTTACCTGTGACCCCAATTTCACTTTTGATGCTATCACTACAGTGGATGATAAAATTTTTTTCTTTAAAGACAGGTAGAATAATTTTTATATCTAACAACAGTAAAGATTCTGACATTTTTTTTTATTAGAGCATAGTGGAAAACAATGGAAAATAAAGTAAATATAACTATTGTAGCAACTTGGGCTTGATTCTGAAGGCAGTGGCTATATCTCATGGACTTTGAAGCAGGAAATTACTATAATTATATTTGTGTTTTAACTAGAAAATTGGCATGTTAAAATGGATTTTTGGTAGCTGTCTGGGTTGAAGAAAGATAAGACAGGAAACAGAGAAGCCAGGCAATTTTAATCATACATAAAAAATAATGACTACACCTGAGAAAAGAACTCAAACATTGTTAAAAAAAATGAATAAATGTAAAATATATATATAAGTAAATAAATTATATAATTTTTAAAAATAGTGAAGTTTTGGATTAAAGCTGTAACGGTAACTATTTAAAACATTTGATCATTGATTATAGAGAAAAAAATTCTAGGATGACCTATAGTTTCTGTCTTTTTCTTTAAAAAAAAGATTTATTTATTTATTTGTAGAACGCGGGTATAGGTGAGAAGTGTGGGGTTTGAGAGGATTCACCAGAGATAGAGTGAGGAGTGGAACAGGTGAATCTACTGAAATATAATGCTAAGGGGAGCACCAGGTGAGATAGGAGAGGTCTGCTGCACCATGTGAATTAGCTCCCTGGCCAGGGATCCAACTCAGGCAGTAGTGGTGACAGTGTTGAGATTTAACCCCTAGGACACCAGGGAGGCCAGTTTCTGTCTTTGAACACAGATTGGAGCAAATATTGGAGAACATTACTTTTTAGTAGGTAGGCAAATATTCTCTATTTTTGAGATTATAAAACTCAGATTGTTGAGGGGACTTCTTTAAGATTACAGAATTGGCAGATAGATTATGGGGCTCAGCCAGAACCTAGTTCCTTAATCCCAAACTCCCATGGTTTCCACATGTCATTAGCCTTTTTAAATCATTGTTACTATCAAGGACTCAATTAGAATTCTTTCCTTGTGGGATGGTCCTACACAGACATCCAGGAAAGAGGAGGTAAAGATGATGTAAAGAAACATTAGTCATTTCACAGGTCCTTTGGAATCATGTTTCATGTTTCCTGAGTCCACAATGATTTATTTTTAAATGTTTCATGTTTTTCATGCCAGGTTCTTTTGGTGGAAGCTTCCTGAGAGTCCAAAGAGTAATGCTAGGTTAATTTCTTCTTTATGGCCAACCTTACCATCAGGCGTTCAAGCTGCTTACGAAATTGGAAACAAAAAGGAAGTTTTTCTTTTTAAAGGTAATTCCAATCATTAGTTTTGCTACTGAGTTTATCTCAAAGAAGAGACCAAAGTAAGGAAATACTATTTTTTTCTAAATATGAACTACTAAGCACTCCCTATTTTATTAATGGTAGCTCTGAAGTATAATGTAAAATCCTAGGTGACACACAAACTTAAGGGGAAAGCCTGTAAACAAGATGGTAATACTTAAAAAAAAACAACAACAACATAGAGAACCATAGCAGATGGACCATGTTTAAAAATAAGACAGTTACATTTTGGAAACATGGATAAGAATGGAGTGTTTAAAGTCAGTATCTCTCTGACTCTTTCTGTGGGATTTCAAAGTGCCCTTTTTCTTATCTTCACAGATGATAAATACTGGCTGATCAGTGATTTAATACCACAGTCAAACTATCCCAAGAGGATCCATTCTTTGGGCTTCCCTGACTTTGTAAAAAAAATTGATGCAGCTGTTTTTAACCCACTAATCAATAAGACATACTTCTTTGTAGAAAACCAATATTGGAGGTGAGTTTTAATGGTTGATATTTTGATTTGATACTGAAGGTTTGTAAAATAGGAAGGGAATGGGGTTTTCCAGAAGGTAGTGTTTCCATGCAGATTTCCAAACACTAGGTAAAGGATCCAGAGAATATAGAGCTGGAATATTTATCATCAATTCAGTTCTTTTCTCTATATTTTTTATTTCAATATGAGAATACATATGTGTTTTTTAAGGAACACTTTAAATAATTAATAGCTCACATATTAATTACAGTATAAACATATTAGAAGATGGTGTTATAGATGTAGTGACCTAGTATTTATAATCAGTTTGAAGCAAGTAAGGATTTTCAAGTTTCTTTCCATAACCATTGGGTCTAAGAAGAAAAAATATGAGGAAGCCATCCCCTGAGCAATAGTAGATCCTGCAAGATCTTCACTTACAGTAAGTAAGACAACAAGGCTCTATAAAGCAGGTCTGGGCTGGTGGAAGCATATTGAGGAGTAGGGGAAGTGCTTGAATAGAAGTCAGGAAGTCTAGTGTTTGAGTCCTGTAGGGACATGGAGTAAATCTAAGTTCTTGGTTGACCTATCAGTGCATTTGAATCCTTTCGAGAAGAGGCTTTCAAGAAGGAATAAGGTGGGGTTTGTAGTTCATGTCAAGAAATGTCAAGCTTTACATCATGAAATTCATTTTCTGACTGAATTTGTGCTGGTTGTTTCTTTGCTCAGGTATGATGAGAGAAGACAAGTCATGGACCCTGGTTATCCCAAATTGATTATCATGAACTTCCTAGGGATTAGACCTAAAATTGATGCAGTCTACTATTATAACAGTAAGTAGATTATGAAACCAGGAATATATTGCAAAACCCTTCTTAAACACTGAACTAATTATAACACATCCAAGACCAAAGATTAAGTTTCTAAATTATGAAAGAAAAAGACTCTTTATTTTTTCACATGGCCACAGAGGGCGAAACACAACATGTGTTGCTCACAATAGGTATGTGAGAAGAATGAGCTATGTGGCATCTACGCTTTACTCCTAGGATGGTTTGGTAGACCCAAATGCCATTTCCATGGGTCTGTATGTTGGAATCTTTAATTACATCAATACATACATTTGAGTGAGTATATGGCAGCCAGGATTCAGGCAAACTGGAGAAAGAGGCTGGTGGGGGCATGAGAGGGGAGGGAGCAGATGAGAGAAACTTGAGTGTGTTGGAGTTTGTGTTTGTGGATGTCTTTAAGCAAGGTCAATTGTTGATTAGGTCCAGATATTTTATTTTCAATCCTTGTGCCTTTTTATCTCCCCCAGTGATATTTGGATACCCACCTGGGCCCAAACTCCTCTCCCCACCCTGAGTTCTCTACCTGAGTATGACATTCCAAAACATTTGCACCTTAATAGTTCAAATCACTTAAGACCAAACAACCTTCTCAAGTAAAGTAAGGATGACATTTAATGGTGAAATGACTGGTAGCAGGCAGGGCAGGACACCCAGCCAAAGGACTACACACTTATATTCTCAAATCAGACCTTGTTTGGTCTAAATAATCTACAAAAATGCAGATATTTGTCATTTTTTAAAAAGAAACACAAGTGTAGAATTAAACTGTTCAATTTTTTTTTTTTTTCATTTTTAGGACACTACTACTTCTTTCAAGGATCTAAACAACTTGAATACGATGTCCTACATAATCGTGTCACCAAAATACAAAAGCTTGATTGTTAGTGATTTAATGAATGGTGTTTTGCCAATTCACTTTGGTTTAATATGTATTGCTGACTTGATATAAGCCCAATGTACCTTTACAAAGCGATATGTATCATAAAAGAACATAATGCTACAGGTCATAGTTAACTGATTATAAAAACAAGTAATTATATAAAACAAAAGATTTTTCAAATTTTAAAAACTCTTATTGTCAATTTTTACTTTACTGTGATATTACGTTTGAAAATAGACACCTTCAAAGGCCAAGAAAATATTTTGATTTCTAATGTCAACTTGAGATATTATATAATTATTTCTCTGGCTTAGTTACAAACAAAATAGCTCTACAACCATTAAATGTTTTGTTTTGTAAATATATTGTTTTAACTCTTTTTGGAATAAAAACAAAATCTAGAGTTTTAAAAATTACAATAAAAGCAATTATAAGGAAATTATATAATTATGATAATGTAATTTTATTCTGTTGTGCTGATTTCCTAATATCTTGTATAAAGAAAGAAAATTTTAAAAGAAAGTACTTGACCTTTAAAATGATTTCCTGGAAATAAAAAATTTCAATAGAGAAGTATAGAATTGTAATTCAGCTACCTTTCTTCAAGTCCTTGAGTTTTCCAAGGAAATCTGTATCCTCTGGAGCTGGATATTTATGGTCTTCATTTCTATTATGTCAGTAAAAATAATATATAGGAGCACTAGTACAGAGAATGCTACTAGTACAGAGAATAGCACTGGCTTAAAAGTCTTCAAATTAGACTTTTGTAAGCTTAATGAAGAACAAGGCAAAGGAACAAGTGAAACCAAAACAAACACTTGATTCTGACTGAAGAACTTAAGTTCTTCAAAGTGGGGTGAGCAAGGGTAAAGAGAGACCAATGGACTGCAGTGAAGGGTCATTGGTAATTTGTTGGTTGATAATGAACATTTAAGGAATCATGAACCTACACTCAAAACATAGTGTTGTAAATCAATGTTACTTTTTTCAAAAATGAAATAAAACCAACAACAAAAAAGAATTTTTCCTGAAAAACAGGTTGTATGCTTTGAAAATAACTGGACCACTCCTAAATAAAACCAAGGGGCGAAGAGAAACATGACAAGTGGGGAAAGTAAAAGCTAATCATCTGCTTTGGCCACCGCCTAAAGAGACCTGAATTCTTGGTCTGAAGTCAAGGACACATTGTCCAGATTACAAAAGGAGGTGTGGAATGCGGTGTTTATACCTAGCTGAGGTGCAGGGACTCCATCTGCTGGCTCTTGCTCCTTGTGCTTGGATTTTGATTGGACAATTTGCACCATCTATGCAACTTCATTGAGTCTGGAACTGAACAAATGTTTTAAGTTTTCTGATCATCCATTTTTTTTTCACCTGTGAAATGGAGTTACTGATCTTTACCTTGCACAGTGGGTGTAAAAATGAGTCCTCAGATGTAAAATGCTAGGCACATAGTACAGGATCAATGTGTAATGCTTTTCTCTTTTTCTACGGGAAAGTTCTGAATATATATTTATTTGACCATATTACACATTTTAAGAAAACTGGGAGGCATTAATTACCTAAACTATGTAAAATAACAGATTCAGGCCCTGATTCCATTCTTCTGACAATACGGTTTTAATGGAGAGCAAACAGCATACAACCTGGCTCTGTAGTGGCTGTGTGAATTACTTCTGCTTTGGTATATATCCAAACTCAATTTTAATTATTACTACAATATGGAATTTTATTCTGTCATCCTTAAGTCATGTGCCCATCCAAGATATGGGTAAATAGTAACAAATGCGATGACCAAAAACAAGATGCACTGTCTCAGTGTGGACCTGAGCTTAGGTTTGTGAGGGAAATGAGCATTACTGATGATGGGTATGTGAGAAAAATGTGAAGAAAACCAACCTCAGAAACCTAAACTCCCGAATTTGGTAACCAATAATGTGAAGAGCAAAAGAAGAGGTCATTTAGCCAAGAGCTAGTATCTACTGCAGATATTTAAAGAGGACACAGGCAATTTTTCCGGTGAGAGACTGAATATATAAAAGGACAATGACTAAACCATACATAAGAGTACAATCTACTCAGGACACCAATCCCCTTATCTTGAACAAACAACCAGGAAACCAACTAGTCAGCTATAAGTCAGACTTACAGGAAGCTAGATTGTTAATTCTAGTGACAATTCAGGAAGCTAAGCAATAATTTCTGTGACAGTGAGCTCAAAATGGTCAGAACTTGATTAATATCTAACAGTTCTCTAATGTTTGTCCCTATTTTTATCAGAAACAGAAAAGAAGCTAACATCAATCTTTAAACAATAATGTAGGTCAAAGTCAGGACCAGTTAGAAAAAAAAAAACAACTAATATACACTTTCAGCCAGTAGCATAGGATGTCTTGTTTCTAGATAATTCACCTATAGCTTCCCTATGCTAACAGCACAATAAGCATATACTTCCCTTATCTCTAGTTTAAAGTTTCCCACTCTTCTGCCTACTAGTGAGTCTCATCAAAACAGGGATGATAGCTGACTCTTTAGCTATAGAAAGCTCTGAATAATAGCGGTTGCTTGTTCTCATGAGGTTGATCTTCATGCATTTCCATTCCAGGCAAAGATATGCCCAGCCAGAAAGGAAACTCAGCTCAAACTGTAGAATAGCTGTTTCAATTCTATCCAATTGATAAAACGCCATGCCACACCATACTTTTGTATCCCACCTGTCCTTTTTCTGTCTGTAATGCTCTTTACATTAATTCTTTTTACTTACATCTATAATCCTCCCAGTTCCTCTTATAGCTCAGTCAGATGATTACAGTCCCTAAATCATTCAACTTTGTTTTCTTCACACTTTTCTTCACAAAAGACAGAATTGCTAAGCCAGAGTTCACTAAGTCAAAACATGCTCCATGAGAGATAATGCAAGAGAATAAGATACATCACAAACCATGGGAAATTATTTGGGAAAAAAAAAAAAGAACAAAAACACATCTGCCCAAAATATACAAAGAGCTCTTAAAACTCAACAATAAGAAAACAAACATCCCAATTAAAAAAAAATAGGTCAAGATTTTAACAGAAACCTCACCAAAGAAGATACATGGATGACAAAAGAGTATGTATAAAAAATGATCTCTGTAACATCTCATCAGGGAAATGGAACTTAAAAATAACAGTGAGGTACCACTACACTTCTATTATGATAGCCAAAGTCCAGAACACTGCCTGCACTAAATGCTGGCGAGGATGTGGAATCAGATCGCTCATTCACTGCTGGTGGAAATGCAAAAACATCACAATAGCTGTGGAAGATAATTTCTTGGAAGCATACTCTTACCAAAACACCCAACAACCATGCTCCGTGATATTTACCCAAAGGATTTGAAAACATCTCTACACAAAAACATGCACATGCATGTTTATAGCAACTTCATTCCTAATTGTCAAAAACTTGGGAGTAATTAAAAGACCTTCTGTAGGTGAACAGATAAATTGTGACACATCCAGACAATGCAATCTCATTCAGTTCTAAATAGAAATGAGCTCTCAAGTCAGGAAAGCATACTGAGGACACTTAAATATGTGTTGCTAAGTGAAAGAGATAAATCTGAAAAAGCTCCCTACTGTGTGAACCCGATTATATGACATTCTGGAAAAGGCAAAACGATAGAGGCAGTTTAAAATCAGTAATGCCAGGGGTTGAGGGTGAGAAAAAGCACGAATAGGTGCAGCTGAAGGGATTTTTTAAGGAAGTGAAATTACTCTGATGATAGGTATATGTCATTAAACATTTGTCCAAATCTATAGAATGTACAACACCAAGAGTGTGTAATCTTTGGACTTTAGGTGATTATAGTATGTCAGTGTAGGTTCATCAATTGTTACAAATGTACCACTCAGGTGGGGGATGTTGATAAAGGGGAGAGGCTATGAATGCTTGGGGTTCAGGGAATATATGGTGAATTTCTGTATCTTCCCCCTCAATTTTTGCTATGAACCTAAAACTGTTCTAAAATAATAAAAGTCTTTTAAAAAGTTAAATGTAAAAAATAAAAAAATGAAGTGGTTGGTCCTAAACCTAAAATCATTGTGTCTCGGGGACATAATCTACAGAAAGGAGTAGCTCAAATGTGTTTCAATTTGCACTCCAAAGTAGATAGAAATTTAAAAATGTTATACACACACACGCTACACATGCATATATATGTATATCCATATATGTCCATATAATTTTATTATATATAACTTTTTTTAAGGGGACATTGACTAGTAACCATGAAAACAGTCTTTCCCAAACTTGCATTACAAAACAGAAAATGAGAAAGAAAAAAGATACAACATTGGAAATGAAGTTGCTTGTTTTCAAATGAATTTTCCCACTATTTAAAGGCATAGTGAAGTTGTACTGGGGGAAAAAAAAAGATTTGGAGACCTATCTATAGCTTATGAACCTATGGAAACAGGTCACCTAAAATAATTAGAAAGATATTTTGCACCTCACAGAGACCAAGACATGTATTGTTCTGTCAACTAGAAAACACTGAAGCCCTATCTCTATTCAACGGCGATTTTGGAAGAAGGAAAAATTATGACCCTCCACCTTCATAACCATCCAAGACCTCCCCAACAGGAGAGGCTAACAAAAGAGATGCTCAGACAAGCTTAAATAGGTACAACCCCCCCCCCCACCCTTGAACAAGCCTTGGGAAGAAATTACTGAAGATATGCAATAGCCAAAGTAAACAATTGGAGCTACTCTACTTGACAAAGTCAGTTTTCTAATACGCCGGAGGCTTGTCCCAGGTTATTTTTGGCCCAAGTTATGCCTCACACGTTCTCCCCTTCTGCTTTCACTCTAATCTTCAGCTGAGAAAAAGTATTCCTCAAGCAGTATGCTTCACCTTTCAATCCAAAGGAACAAACATGCCGCCTGCTGGAGTATCACTAAGAACCTTAATTGATGTTACTGGGTTTGCACAATTGGAATACTTGCCAAGAATATTACGAAATGTTTCCCTTCTTTCCATAAGTCAGAGTTGCCTGGAGTCCCATAAGGGCCACTGGAATTTGAATGATGGGTTTTGACATTTTTACCACTTCTGCTGAGTGATCTGAGTCATTGTGCTTTTATAAGTGAAGAAAGATGGAGCCAGCCACGTGCAGCTCTTATCTGTCCCTATTCCTTTTTCTGTTCCTGTTCACCTTTCAACTAAAAAGCTGGAAAGTTTATGTTTTCGTGGATGGGTATGAAAGTGGAGGTTCACAATTTTTCCCTCTTCCAAAAGCGCCATTGAAGAGAAACATGACTTCAGTGTTTTCTAGTTTATAAAGTAATAAATGTCCTAGTCTCTGTGAGGTGCAAAGATTAACATAGGCATAAAAATTAACAAAGATGAAAAGTATGAAAAGTATTGAGGGTAAAAAGTCTGTTAGGCAACATGTTTTATCCCTCATTTTAGAGTGAATATATCACCTAATTCATACTTCCTTCTGGTTGGTGAGATTCAGAATTTTGGAAAAAAATAGATGACATTTTATTAGTTTCTCTTGGTTAGTATGATGTAAAAAAGAATATACGTGTATTAAAAAACTAGATGGAAATACCATGAGGTGTTCATATTTTTCTCTTTGTGGTAAGACTATAAATGATTTATTTTCTTCTTCACCTTTTTCTATATTCTAAATTTTCTATAATAAAAATGTAAAACTTTATTTTAAGTCTTTTGTAGGAACATGGCATTCCATCATCCACAGAAAAAACTAAGTATCTTAGCTGCTGACTCGTGACCTTCTACAACTAGACTCCAACCATCTTCCTACAACTTTTTCACTTTTCAGTATTCCTTTCACCCACTTTCACTTCAGTAAAAACCTAGCTTGTTATCATCTCCACACAGACTCTAAACACTCTTGATTCAGCTAAGATACTTCTTCTGTTCTGGATTTTCTCCCATGCACACACATCTGTGGCTTTACATGGGGGCTCTTCCCGAACTAAACTCCTTTCCCTCTGAAAAACTCCTGCACAACTTCTTTTTTGATTCCTAATATAACTAATTATGCAGGGGTCATTCCTGCTACATTATAACCAAACTTCCTCCCATCCTTTCTTCTTTCCTGCTTTCAAGTAACTCTCAGATTTCTCTTTTAACTATTATTTCAAAATCTATACATTTATTTGCATATTCTGGAGTATTTAAGACTCAGACCCTTGAGAAATAAATATAACTGAAGGAATATATAAGCTGGAGGTACCATAATTGTCTACTCACAGAAATCATGATAAATAGGATGAGAAATGTATAAGTTATCAGACTATTACTTGGACTCACTGTCAACTTATCAGTCCAAGTTTTGATCAGGTTGATATAAGTTTAGTTCCAAGCCTCTAGTCCTTAGAGGTCAGAGTTATAAAATCAGACATTATCTGCTTTTATATTGAAGTTAATTATAAATAATAAACTACATTAATTTCATATCATTTGTATTATAGTTTCTATATTCAGCCTTTAACAAATGATTTTGTGGAATACTTTCACTTCTCTAGAGTTCATTTTTCCCTATTGTCCTCTACATTGATATATCTACTCCCATTTCCTCTTCTTACTTCTCTCTTTGCCCTCCACTCCTCCTTCCTCCCTCTCTTCTTCCCTTTTTCCCTTTCTTCTCTCATTTCTTGTTTCACTCAGCTTATTTTTATATATTCCATGTCATGAAATGCATTACCTTCTAAAATTTAATCTACAAAATATAAATTCAGTATCTCATTCATTGCCAGAAAACTTGATTCTACAATTTTAGTTTGGATACTTGACAAACACAAGGATAATTTTGAGTATGTAAGTCTTTTATATTTTTCTCTTATTAAAAAGAGTTAAGATGATAGCTTGACTCTTACTACTAGGTATAAAATCTTGAAAAATCAGTTATGGTGCATTTGGTAAATACAACATGAAACATTTGAGAAATTAAAAACATCTGCTTGACTTGTGCATTTTTTATTTCTCATGTTTAACTTTAATAATTTATATAATAATAAATTCTCTAAGCAATTTTGGGGTACTGCTATATTCAAGACACCATGCTAATATGAGAAGTACAGAAATAAATGATTTTTATTTATTTATAAATAAGTCCTATTCTCTAGGGATTTATAATAATATGAGGAAGACAGGTAAACAATTCACACTATACTTCGGGGGGAAACCAGCAACAGAGGCAGGTCCAAGATGCCATAAAAAATAAGTAATGAACTCTTTGGAATGAAAGTTCTTCCTGGGGCTCAAAGAAGTCACTACAGCTTTGTTTCAAGAGATGACAAAACCCTGCAGCGGCAGACTTCTGTGTTTATTTCAGGGGCAATGAAATTCATGTTTTCAATCTTATTTGGGAAAATAAACGTGATGCCTGTCAGACTTTCCTCTAAAAGTTCAGTATGTCTTATACCTTATGACACCAGAGAACACTGACAAAGGAAAAACCTGAACCCAGAAGAAACTGACGCTCATGGCAGCCACAGCTCCTCTGTCTGGTCAAGGCTTTTCTGACTCTCATTCCTTGCTGGAGTCCTATCTGCCACAGACCCAGCTTCCGCTCTATCCCCTGAGCTACCCTGCCATTGGTGTGGACAAAGATCGCCCCTCATTTCAATCGAGAAACAGATGTGCTTTCTGAAAGTAATGTAACACGTGAGTTTTAAAGTGTCTCTTGGCAGAGTCAAGGTTAAACATGGATCTCAAATTTTCCCCTCCAGGTGGTCCTGGGGAGCCAGACACCCTCCCCTCACACACAGGGATTTAGCACCACTGGAAATCCTCTTATATTTTTTTATAGACATTTGGTGGAATTTGCCAATTTTATTGAGAAACAAACAAACAATAAGTAAATAAAAAATAAGGAAATACAAGAAAGATGCAAACGGGAGGGAGCAAAACCTACCTTTAATAAATGCTCACTCGGTGCACAGCATTTTTATTCATCATTATACTGAATTGTCCCAAGATGTTTTGCTCTCCAGTAAACAAATAAGCAAACCGACAAAACGTGATGAGAAATAAAAATGCTGTGTGCTTATGAACTTTTTAGTAAGTTTATGTTGTGCCCCCTCCTATTTTTGTGCCTTTCACTTTTATTTTTCTTTAATTCATACTTTCCCTTTATTTTTGTAAGGGTAAGGGAAGTGAGGTTGGTGGGGGAGATGGGAAGATGAGGAGAGGACTATAAAACACTTAATAACGTTTCTTCCTCTGGGAATGTTCAGGGTCTTCCCCATAAGCACTTATTATACACAATTGATGTGAGCAGTAATCTGCCTAACAAATTAAGGAGAGGGGAGGAGAGGGGAGGGGAGGGGACTGGAGGGGAGAGGAGGGGAGGGGACGGGAAGGGAGGGGAGGGGAGACAGCAAAATGGAAGGGAGAAGTTAGAAATAAGTAGGATTGGGTATTTAGGAGGGCTTTTTTTCCCCCTTCATACTTCAAAGTTTATACTAATTTAAATTTTGGGAGAAGGAAGAGATTGAGAAAGCCTAAGT
Organism: Galemys pyrenaicus; assembly: GCA_019455555.1. Taxonomy (NCBI): domain Eukaryota; kingdom Metazoa; phylum Chordata; class Mammalia; order Eulipotyphla; family Talpidae; genus Galemys; species Galemys pyrenaicus. The sequence continues at coordinate 1,979,071 of JAGFMF010011417.1, forward strand.
ATAGAAGATAAAGACAGTAGAATTTCCAGTGAGCAATATAATTCGTTTCATTCTACTAGTATTTATGGCACAGCTAGTACGCATCTATCACCTATTAAAAAGTTGACTACAAAATTAAGAACAACAAAAGAGAATGGCTACACTTTTCTTCTTCATAGACAATCTTTATTTGAAACTGCCTGCCAGCTTTTCCTCCTTAAAGCCTAACAAATCTAACCAGAAAGCAATAATAGATTTTTTTAAATCGGAGACCCAAAACCGAATCCTTCCTTTCAATTTTATTCTAGTTATTATTTCATCTGTTTTTACAGACCTAATAGTAAACACAGTAGTCACACAGGTATAGATTTTCATTTACTTACATATTATCACATGTGATTTAAAATATGTTCTAAAAATAAAACTGCATTTTTAAAATGCAAAAAATCAATAAAACTGATTTTTTACCAAGTCAGTCCACGTCTCTTAAACACACAAACATAAACTGACCAGTAAATTCCAGTAACTTCATTTTTCCAGAGGAAAAAAGAAAAAAGAACTCCAGTTTTCTCCTTAGCAGGACAGGAAGCATTTCCTGGCACTTAATCACTGTTGTGACTTGCAAATTTGGGATGGTTGAGAGAAATTAGTAAAGTAGGTTATATCATCCTACTTTGGAGCTGGAATTTTTGGAAATGGTCCTGGTAGTCACATGAAAGCAATCATGAGTCAAGCTGGGGGGTGAACCAAACCAACATTGTCACCCTATAAAAGCTGAGTTTTAGAGGGAGGACCTAGAAGGAAACAGGCAGAGAGCAAGGCATCAAGACAACATAGAGCTGAGTAATATCAGTGGACATGAAGACTCTCCCAATTCTGCTGATGCTGTGTACCGTGAAGTGCTCAGCCTATCCACTGGCTAGAGGTGTGAGGAACCGGGACAGCACCATGGACTTTGCTCAGGTAACTAAGGAGGTGGCCCTCACACTCCTTGACAGAGCCAACTGGGATACCAATTCTGCTTTTCATTATAAGTCGCTCAGAATGGTTTGCGCTTACCATGTAGGGATAGTTCAAGGACAGGATGTGTAGAACCTTAGCATTACCCTGTTCAGACACCTTCTTTCATGCAGGAAGAAGCAAAGGCAGTGCCTTTGCCTCAGATCGCACAATAGCTCAGTGGAGGCATACAGATAACAAGTGTAGTAGAATAGATGGACCATATCCAGTTTGGATGGAACTTGAGTACCCCAAACACTTGGGGTACTTTAGTTCAATGTAATTTTAACTAAACATTCATATTGCTAGGGTTATGTTTAGATACAAGAATGTGTCTATATATTTTTTTTCTTAAGCCAGGTCCTACCAAGAAATATAAAGTGGACATGTGATGAAATTGAATCAAACACATGGTTATGCCTAAGGATGTTTGTTTGTTTTGCTTTTCTCCTTAAATAACCATTTTCTCCAAGGTTATTTATCTCAATTTTCCACTTCATTTTCATTACTTTAGCAGTAAACTACAGACATTACTTAATTACAAAGGTACACTATGGTGAGAGGTAACTATAATTGAAGAATTAAACAAAATATGACATCTATTTTGGTTTCAGCAAACTAGAGAAATACTTCAAATAGATTTGGCGAGTGACTACACAAATTTACTGTAAGTGGATAAAAATCATAACAATGATCTAAAAACTACACTTATTATTCCAATAGAATTACCTAGAAAACTACTACAACCTTGCAAAAGATGTGGAAAAGTTTTTTAGAAGAAAGGACAGTAGTCCAGTTGTGAAAAAAATCAAAGAAATGCAGAGTTTCCTGGGGTTGAAGGTGACGGGGCAGCTGGACTCTGACACCATGGAGATGATGCACAAGCCCAGATGTGGAGTCCCTGATGTTGGTCACTTCAGCACCTTTCCTGCCTCCCCCAAGTGGAGGAAAACACACCTCACTTACAGGTACTGAGTCCAAAGAGGTTTTCACATACATTGAGATTTTATACATTGCTATCACAGGAGGAAAATACTATCTTCTTCAATTTTCCCCATGCAGGATTGTGAATTACACACTGGATTTGTCAGAAAATGCTGTTGATTCTGCCATTGAGAGAGCTTTGAGAGTCTGGGAGGAGGTGACTCCACTTACATTTACCAGGATTTATGAAGGAGAGGCTGATATCATGATCACTTTTTCAGTTAGAGGTAAAAACAAAAACCATAAAATGCATCCAGTTTGGGGGTGTTCTTTTACTGATAGGGATTGGGATCCTGATACCGATCTCTGAAATAAAAACGTTTTCTCTCTCAGAACACGGAGACTTCATTCCTTTTGATGGGCCTGGACAAGTTTTGGCTCATGCCTTTGCACCCGGACAGGGGATTTTAGGTGACGCTCACTTTGATGATGATGAACAATGGACAGAGGATACAGCAGGTCAGTGAGACTCTCAGAATGACTTGGGCTGATTTTGCTTATATTTGTAAAATTCTTAATAACTAAAACTATTTAGGAAAATGGGTATTCTAGATTTCTCAATAGGTCAAAAATCAGTAGAATATATAACTTTTATGATTATTGAAAATCTTCAGGAATCTAAAATGTTTATTGTCTGTCTGGGTAAGCACAACTAGAGTCATCACTGAGTATTTCTCTGATGACCATGGCATAAGTGTGCTCTTAGGAGCATCGTCAAGAGCAATTTCTTTGCAGGTATCCAAGGATTAGCAGATTAAACTGAACTGACACTAAGATGTGTCCTGAAGATTGCCTATGTCAGTTGAGGGAAATTGTCCCCAATTATCTCTGTACTCTTCAAAACAGAAATAAGAATCAAAATTCTAGAATTGAGGCTCTTATTTAGGTTTTTCTGGCTAAACCAACATTTTACTCTCTCTAGTTTAAAAATAGTGTTTATGAACTTACTTTGAACGAAGGACTAACATCCAAATACAATGTACAGATACGTTAGGTAGAAGAATGTTTTCTAAACTCATAACTGGATACTTTGGTAAGGCTTCCAAAATTTTTAAAAAACTGAAATAACACTACTTCTGATATTTAATCAGAATTTATAATCAAAATGCAAACAGATGCTGCAGAGAGTACAAATGTGAGGATTGTGCTAAACTTCTTGGTTTAACTAAATTAACAACTTTTTCCTGCAAAGGAACTTTCCTACGCAGTCTCAAACGAGAATTCTGCTAGGATCACCAGCTACACGAAAATACTCACAAAAGTAACTCTTACTTGCAGTCTCAATCATAGTTACCCAGTGCCTTGCCTTCCAGTTTCAGCACTCTGGGTTTTTTGGTTTTAAATATGAAAAAAAATCTGAATATGACTAATGTTTGTGCAGCCAAAACCTGTGACGACTGCTGGGTATCCTATATTTCAAGTCAATTTTACAAATCCTGATACTTCTCACTGATGATACTTTTGGATCCAATAAGGACTTGTTGACCATGAGGTTGAAGAATTATTCAGGCAAAGCTGGGGGAGGGGAAGGATAACAGGTTTGATTGTCAGAGGATTTCGGAATTGAAATAGAGTTGAATAAACTGTGATTCATTGAACTGAGACCAACTGGCAAGTGTTAATACACTGAAACAGTGTTTAGCTTTTCACTGAAAAATGCAGAGAAATATTTATAGATGTGTCAACAACATGTTTCATGAGTGCAAGGAAAGGAACCTGGTTCTCATGCAGTTAATAGGCTCTTGGGGCTAGAGAGGAGAGTAGTCGGATATGACCGGACACTGTCTCGAAGATTCATCTCAATTATGAGCCTTGAAAAATACTTGGCTTTCTACTAAGTGTGTAATCAGTCAATTCACTGATTAACCAAAAGACAAGCCAAAATAAGTCCCGTGTGCTTCCAGGAAATAAATTTAATACGCAACTGACCTGTGCGACACGTGTATTGCATTTCTTTTGAAGAAATGAGTTACTATTATCTTTGATTTATTCAATAGGCATCAATTTATTCCTCGTTGCTGCTCATGAGCTTGGCCATTCCCTGGGTCTCTATCATTCAGACAACCCAGAAGCTTTGATGTACCCTATCTATGACACCTCCAAGGACCTGCCTCGGTTCCGTCTTTCTCAGGACGATGTGAAGGGCATCCAGTCTCTGTATGGTGAGTGATCCGGGAAGAGTCAGGCATTGTAGCTCTGCAGTCATGGTTTTCAGGAGAACTTTAAATGCTGCACAGAGCATTTTTTATTCGATTCAAAACATTTGCAGAATTTCTGAAGCGCACGTAAACTGAGAAGAGCATCACACCTCTCCTGATGTTGTCATCTTTGCATCGGTTTCCTCTAGGGCCTCCTCCTGCTTCCCCTGCTGACCCTGTGGTGCCCACAGAATCTGTGCCTCCAGTACCTGGGACTCCAGCCACGTGCAACCCTGACTTGTCCTTTGATGCCATCAGCACGCTGAGGGGAGAGATACTGTTCTTCAAAGACAGGTTAGAGTGGAAAATTATATTTTCATATCTATTCTTTTTGTGTGCAATGCCTAGAAAGGGAAATTAACAGAAACTTGGTATTTTGAAACAAAACAAAAACGTTTCCTTTGAAATTGAAATCCTTTAGAACCAGTGCTCTACTTCCCACCTTTGTTTGAAATTATCAAACTGATTTTCAATGACTTGGAATGACTTGAAACTTGTCCTCTATAATTGTTCCCAAATGTCTTAAGTCACACTCACGGTAGCTTTACAAAAGGCACAATTAGAACTTCAGAATCAGAATTTATCTTTACCTCCTTTACAAATGACAACAGGAGGGCCCGCCCTGGTGGTGCAGTGGGTTGAGCAGCACACTATGAAGCAAACCGTAGCCACTGTAGCACGAGTTCGATCCCTGCCGCCTGCCAGGATGGGGACCCACATGGCGCAGCAGACCTCTCCTGCCTCGCCCACTGCTCCCCTCAGCAGTGTGTTTCTGTCAATCTGCCTATTCTGCATCCTGCTCTGTCTGGTGGATTCTCTCACCACCCCCACACCTCTGGCCTGTACCCCAGGGCTTGTATGCATAAATAGATAAATCTTAAAAAAAAAAAAACAAATGACAACAGGATAATCTTCGTATTTCATCAATAATTAATTCACTTCTGGATGAACATGCAAAAGCAGAATATTCAAACTGCAAAATGAGTAGTTCAAAGCAAGTCTCCCACACCTTAATGAACCTTGGCTCCTCAGTTGTCCTCCTATTATCTATAGTCAAGAACTCCTCTCTCTACTTCCAGAATAGTTCATGCATAAGTGACAATATTCTACACAGTTCACACACACACACACACACACACACAACTGCCTATCTTTTTAAAAATGTAGATTATGGTATAACACGCACACTGTTTTGCATTATTTATAGGCTAGTTAATTTTCACTATAGGATAATTTGGATAATAAATTTTCACTCTAGGCTAACTTTCCTTATATAGGACATGTTACTCTGGAATCCTGTCGGAGGTAAGGTACAGTCAGGTGAAGAAAGTATCCCCGCTGTGGGATATACCTGATTTTTGTCTGTCCTGGTGCCTAGAGGATAAGGAATGGAGGAAGATGGTGAGGCAGGGCAATGTGGAAAAGATGGTAAAAGTGAGAGACTACATTTCAGTTTATATTTCTTTGTACACATATTGCAGGTATTTTTGGCGCAAACATATGAATGTACTTGAACCTGAATTTCATTCCATTTCTACATTTTGGCCATCCCTCCCTTTTAACATTGATGCTGCATATGAAGTTACCAGCAAGGATACTGTTTTCATTTTTAAAGGTAAGTACTATCATTTCTTTAAATTAAAGACCTAAATAGGTAATTCACTTTGTTTACTATAACAAACTTTATCACTCTAAAATAATGAAGCAATAAGGTGCTAAAAAGTATTTCTAAAACCCAAAGACTCAACTGTTGTAAACTCGTTATGACTCTGAATTATTGTTTAACAGGAAAGCAGTTTTGGGCCATTCGAGGAAATGAGGCACAAGCAGGTTATCCAAAAAGAATTCACACCCTGGGTTTTCCTCCAACCATAAGCAAAATAGATGCAGCTATTTCTGATAAGGAAGAGAAGAAAACTTACTTCTTCGCAGAGAACAAATACTGGAGGTAAGATGCAATAGGATGATATTACATGGAGCCTCATAAGGGATTTTTTTTTCTTTCACTGCAAATCCCCTGCCTTAACTTAACCTGCTTCTCTCTCAGTAGGAAGGGTATAAGGTTTTAGACAACTACAGAAAGTGCTGACTATCAAATACAGGTGCTTCCTTACAGGTGTTTCCTAAGCTCTCCTGTTTCGAGTCCATGTGCTATTAGCTGGGACCTTCCCTCCCCACCTGCCTAGGTATCTTCTCTCTACCCACCAAACCCCACACATCTTTCATGCACAGTTCCTGCTGGACTCTAAACCTGATTATACTTTTATTGCTTTAAAAGCAGATGCCCTGAGAACCCTGGACACAGTTTAGTATTTCATTCCATGGTCTTAAAAGGCTACTCGTGGGTGTTTTTCTGGTGTTCTCAAACTTTATAATTCTTAAGCATGTCCCTTAACTTCGGCCATTCATCCTTTCCTGCTTAAAAGGATGGCGAGCAGTAGCAGTCCTGGTTCATGGTTAGAACCTAGGGTGCACAGAGAGGCTGATTCCTGATCATCTGCCCAGACTTTGCAACATCTGGGCAGAGCAATAGAGATACAGTCAAAGATGCATTTACTCTGTGTTGCTCCCAACCCCAAACCCTTCCCTTAGGAGGGTGCCATGGGGAATACAGGTGTGCAGGATGTTGAGGACATATATGAGCCACGTATGGTAGAGAACTTGAAATGTGTATTTGATGTGAATGATTCAATTCACTTTAAGTATCTGTTCACACCATCATGTCTTTGTGACAAAAATGACTCATGTTCTCTCTGTCCATGCTTAAGAAATATAGTAATAAATAACAACTGCTACATCAGGATGTTGGTAGAGGTAACATTTTAAGAGTTAGGTTTAAATGCAGAGCTATTAAAATCCCATGTTTTTGTGGTACTGACATGTATGGGAACTATGTGGAAAGTTCACTAAAATAACACATTAAACTAATGTGACTTAGAAATTTTGGTAATGTGCACTCTTCATAACGCTGGGCTATATGTCTTACTTGGTACAGATTTGATGAGAGGAAATGGTCCATGGATCCAGGCTTCCCTAAGCTAATAACTGAAGACTTCCCAGGAATTGGCCCAAAAGTTGATGCTGTTTTTGAAGCATTTGGTAAGAGGATATTTATGTTGTTGCCAGTGGGGCACTAAGAACATTCTTTGGTATCAAAGGGCAGAGAACTGAAATAATTCTAACAGATTTTCTCTAACCAGTTCTCCTTCTTCCCCCAAATATAAAACTACTAATTTTGTATCAATTATATTACTACTTCACATAGTAAAATCATAGATAACACAATTCTTCCTATTTTATGCATGCAGATAAAGTCAGTATGCCCAGTGTTACTGCCTTATATACAGAACTATTACCTTTCAGATCACTGTGCCAATATAAAATTGTGCCGTCGTCACAATTAATGTTGGTTGACTTTCTCCTCCCTATTTCTTCCATTGCTTCAAATGCCTAGAGAGTTTTCTCTGTCTTTCCTGAGTAATTAATCATTATTTATATTGGTAAATTGTAAATGCTTACTTTTCCATGGCCAAAAGTTTATATGTGGTCTATGTACATAATAGAATGCTATGCTGCTATAAAAAATATGAAATCTTGCCATTTGCAACAACACAAATTGAACTGGATGAGGATTATGCTAAATGAAATATGTCATAAAGAAAAAACAAATATTAGATAATTTTACTTACATGTGGAATTTAGAGAAACAAAAGAAAGGTACCTACAAAACTAAACCAAACAACCTGAGTTGCTGCAAACCTCAGTGCAGAACTTGAGGCTAAAGGGTGGGGGAAATGTGGGTAGGGAATAAGGGGGGTGGAGAGAAGCTCAAAAAAACGGTGGTGGAGGATTATGTTGCTTTGGTGGTGGGTGTGGAGTGGTAACATATATCTGATGAGGTGTGACCCTCTACCCCTCATCATATACAGTGTTTAAACCAACATTCCCATAATAAAATACTTTAAAAATAAATTGTTTTGACAAACAGAAATAAGATTTTTCCCTACTCAAGGATGGGTGGACACCAGTGATCTTTTTGGAAAGGTAACCTGAGCCCTAGTCTGGCAGAGCCACATAGGGTCCTCTAGTGTTCCAGAGAATTGGTGTTTTCTCTGACGTGAGAAATGCCCCTCAGGCTGTGATAGGGGGAAGAGGGTAAGGAGTGTTAGGTGGAAAAAATATAAAGAGATCAAAAGTTTCCAAAGAAGCAGAAGATTCTAAATGATTAGAAGCAGCGTAATAGCCAAAAGCCAGAGCCAGGGTTTGCCATCAGACAGAGCTGCGAGGGCTGTCTTCTTGTCAAGTGACCTTACAAGCATGTAAGTCTGTCTGAACTTCAACGTGTTTATCCATAAAATGGAACTAGACATATTTTCCTCACTGGATCCTTGCAGAAATAAATGGGAGAAAAACATATAAAATGCTTAATATAGTTCCTGGCATGTAGCTAAAATAACATACATACTATCTGCAGTTGTCTGTTACTTTGAATTGAATATTCTGCCAAATGCGTGTATATGGAAAACTATCTCACTATTTTCCCTTGTCTGTATTTGCAGGGTTTTTCTATTTCTCCAGTGGATCTTCACAGATGGAATTTGACCCAAATGCAAAGAGAGTGACACGTATTTTGAAGAGTAACAGCTGGTTTAACTGTTAGGAGAGAAACTAAGAGGACATATCATGGGCATCTTAAATGAAATGAAAAATTCTTCACCTAAGTCTTTGGGCATTGAAACAGTTCATCTTCTTGCATGTGTGATGATGGATAATTTGAGTATGAAGAGTGGGAGCTGAGGGTGTGGCCAGTCACGTTCATGTATTACAGAGTATTCCAAGCATCTGGGGGTTTGCACTTGTGACCTTCTACAGGAGAAGGGGGCATGCTCAGTTGCAACCCAAGACTGTACAGAGACTATTTACTTGATATTTAGTAAACAGTTATTTTACTTTACTGTTTTGTTTGTTTGTTCCAAAATAAGCCAGTCATCCTTACAATCTTGGACACGTCCTTGGACAGGAAGCAACCTGACATACTCAGTGCAGGAGCAGGGGAAGGTCCATGTGTTTGGGGCCTCAATGGGCTCAGTGGAAGACTGTGATGCCAGCAAAGGGCATGGAGCAAGTCCTCAATCATTCTGAGCAGAGGGGTAAAGGAGGAGTTCTGGAGCCCTCGGTGGCTTTTTTAGGCTATTATCAGAGGCCACCAGGTACATGGCAGACAAGAGTGCCGGGGGGGTCAGGAGGCTGGTAGGCTCTCCGGGCTCTCTCTTCTCTACTGCTTGTCTTCTCTCCTCTCTTCTGCTGGTGTCTTCGTGATGCCACCCTTGTATGCCCTGTGTCTCAGCCCAGGTGCACCACTTGCGCATGCCCACTTAGGCATGCGTGCAAGACTGCAGGTGTCCATCATCACACCGATGGCAGGAGGGCAGAAAAGCCTGATAACTTTTCCATTTACCCCACAAAGACCATGTAACACTTGTCCTCCCTCAGTGCCCTGAAAAACGGGAGGCTTATTTGCACCACCCAATATCCCATAAGTACCTGACCACCTAGGAAATAGATCTAGGGACTTGCAGACTTTTGGCAGGGGTGGGGGAAGGAGGATGTGAAGCATAATCCTACAATTATAACATCACCTAGTTCAGACAACTCATTTCTTGGGGAAGGAGTTGGACTCAAATCTGCTATCCATCTTTTCCTTTTCTTATGAATTCCCTCAAAAGACTCATTTTCCTGTCCTAGCAAACAAACGTGCTCATATACACCTGTGGTGCCAGCAAGGGCACAGAGCAAGTTCTCGATGAGTCCAAGCAGACGGGTCAAGGAGGACTCCTAGAGCCCTCAGTGGCTTTTTCAGTCTTTTATTGTACCATTATATCAGAAGTGACCAGGGACATGACAGGCAGGGGTGCTGGAGTGGGGGGCAGGATGCACCAAGGCCTCCTAGCCCCCAGCGCATCTTCACTCTCTGGGCTCTCTAGCCTCGCTCTCTCTCTTCTTTCTCTTTCTTCTCTCTCTGCTTGTCTTCTACTCTTCTGCTCTGCTGCTCTTCTGGTGTCTTCATGATGCCACCCCTATAAGCCGGTGTCTAAACCAGGTGCACCCACTTATGCATGCCCACTTAGGCACGCGTGCAGAACCGCAGGTGTCCATCATTACACCAGGCCGGAGGGCGGAAAAGCCTGATACTTTTCCATTTACCCTACAACACCCTATTCAGATATGAAAATATCTCCCTGTACTCATTTTGTGTCTGGCCACGCCCAAAGTTCTTTGGTAAGTGCTGACATTAAAACAGATTAGCACCACTGTAGTGCCAGCAAGGCATGGAGCAGGTTCTCCATGATTCCAACAGTTGGGTAAAGGAGGAGTCCTGGAGCCCTTGGTGGCTTTTTCAGGCTTTTACTGCACTTTATATCAAAGGAGACCAGGTACATGGCAGGCAGGGGGACCTGGATGCCAGGAGGCTAGCAGGCCTCCTAGCCCCCGTGTAGCTGCAAGAAGGTGGCACAGGAGCAAGGTTCGGGATGGTTCTGGGCAGATGGGTCAAGGAAGGAGAGTCTTGGAGCCCTCGGTGGCTTTTCATGCTTTATTTAGTAGAGGTAGCCAGGTACATGGCAGGCAGGGTGCCGGGGGGCCAGGATGCTGGCAGGCCTCCCAGCCCCCGGCGCACCTCACCCTCTTGGCTGCTTTCTACTGCTGCTGTCTGTTGGTGCTCTCAGTCCTGTTGGTTCTGTTGATCAGTTCTGGCATCCTCATGACGCCGCCCATTTATTCCCGTGTCCAACTCAGGTGCGCCCACTTGCGCATGCCCACCCTGGAATGCTCACAGCACCGCAGGTGTCATCATCACAGTGGTGGGAGGGTGGAAAGACCTGCTCATTCTCTGACCCTAACCCCGGCACCTCTTTGCTCTCAGAGCTCTGCTCTCTCTGCTCTCTCCTGATGGCCTCACGACACTGCCCTTATATGCCCCATGTCTCAGCCCAGGTGCGTCCCCACACCTCAATTATGAGGGGCCCACCACTAGGCATGTGTGCCTGGCTTCAGGTGTCCATCATCGACACCAATGGCAGGAGGGTGGAAAAGCCCGATCACTTTTCACTGACCCTACAACCACCAAGCTCTGTGTCTAGCGCAAAAGCCACACTGCAGTAAAGGCTCGTTCACCCTTCAACTTATATATTCACTTGAGAATAATTTATTACTCATATTCTATGCGCCATGCACTGTGCTAGGGAGTAGTCGTTGGAACTTGAGAAAATGGGGAAAACTCCAACCTTATTGAGATTATAATCCAGCAAGTTACGCAAATAAGGACAAACACAAATATACATTGTAATTTGAGTAAGAGTTATAAAGGAAAAACAGATTTCTTTGATACAACAGGAAGATCTGCTTTGAATCGGGTGGTTTTCAAAGAACTTTTGAAGGCACTGGAGGTGGTTTGAAAGGAGGTATTGTTACCGGGCTACAGCCGGCAGGAGGAGTGGTCTCTGGCTCCCCTGCAAGTTAGTGTGGCAGTCCTTCCTCAGAGACCTTTTATGTAGCAGTGTGCTGCCTGGATCATGGAATGGACCAATCAGGTGTGAGCCTTGAGTTAATTAACAACAGAACTCCGCCTCTCAGCACAAGTTAGTGATAGCAGAGCTCCTCTTGTAAATTACACTTCCTAAATTCTGGAACAGGCCAAAATAAACCAATCAGGTGCAGGAAAAATAGACCAATCAAGTGCAGAAAAAAATAAACCAATCAGGTGCAAAAAATAAACCAATCAAACTATGGGGGGGCACCTTAAAAGTAAATATAAGGCTGGGTCGAAGGGAGCTTGGGATTCATTTTGGAAAAAGAACTGACGGAAAGTCAAAGCAACCTGGAGGAGCAATGGAGAAGCAACAGCCCAGAGGGAAAAAAAATCCAAAAAGCAGCAGAGGAAGAGGAAAAATCAGTTCCATTTTGTGTATGTACATCTTCTTCATCCAGTCATCTATTTTTGGATATTTGGGTTGTTTCCAAGTCTTACCTATTTAAACAGTGCTGCAATAAACATCGGGGTGCAGGTGTCCTTTTGAATTAATGTTTTCGTGTCCCTTGAGTAGATCCCTAGGAGTGGAAAGCAGGAAGGAAAAAAATACCTTACATATATTATCTCATTTAATTGTCAATTCAGAAATAGGTGGTATTATACCAGTTTTACAAATATAGGGATTGTTATTTCTCAGTAAGGTGAAGCAACATTCTGAAGGTCATGAAAATAATAAATACCAGAGTCAGAGATGTAACTCTCCTGACACCAAGTTTATGTTCATCCATTTTGCTGTTTACCTACACCCAGAGCTGGCATGAATTACTCTATAAATGTGATAAACAGTAAATGATGTAGAGCAAAAAAAAAAAAAAAAAAAAAAGATGGACTAATAAGACAAGAGTTGGAAAGAGATGGGGGACATGACTGTCTATTAGCAG
>JAGFMF010011417.1:1996878-2009069 GCA_019455555.1 Galemys pyrenaicus
CTCCCCACTCTGTCTGTGGTGAATCCTCTCACCCCCCACACCTCTGGCCTGTACCCCAGTGCTTGTATGCATAAATAAATAAATCTTAAAAAAAATAATATATGTTAAATATTATAAAATAAATTTTCTGTAGAACTTTGTGTATATAGTCTTTTACAGGCATGGTGTTAAGTATCTTTATGTATTTATATTTACAGATATTGAATCGTGAAGCTCCAATGTAAACATGCATGTGTACATATATATACTGAGCACATATATAAGATATGCACTCACATTGGTTCTTTTTGTACAAAGACTTAGTATAAGTGAATATATGTGTTTGTTCTTATAAACTTATCAGGACCCTGAGATGAAACAGGACTCAAGGATATTTGAAAATACTCTAAAACCTCAGGCTAAGCTGCAAGGCCAGGGAAGAAAACTGCCTGATGCTCTAGTTTTGCAGCTATATAACATCTTCTAAGGGGTCTGGTTCTAAACCTGAGAAAAGCTTTCTCTTAAAACCATATGTCCCAATCATTCTATCTGTATACATTCTCCTGCTCCACCATAAGCATTCTTCTTTTGAATGCTCTGTGACCTGGAAATGTAGTTTCATCTGCCAAAACCATGGAGGTCAATCAGGCTTGTACCTGAGGGGAGGACATCATCTTTCATGAGCTTCCATATGGGATCCATGCCAGGTCTGGGCCTCCATGGAGTTTAGTTGAAATGGCAGGTTAATGACTTATCTCTGTACCACTTTTTACATTGAATTTAGCTGGTAATGAAGAAAAAGTAATAAAAACAGTAAGAATTTCTCTTTACTGTTATTCTGTGCCAGAAACTCTTCTAATTGCATTTCAAAAATGTTACCCCAATGTCAAAGAACATTAATATAAAATAGGGAAGTAGAAGTTGATTTCAACTGATCATGAAGATAAAATTATTTCATGAGGCAATTCAAACATTCTCATGAGGCGATTCAAACATTCAGTAGCTTTTCCCCTTTCTGAAATGCAACGAATAACTTTCTGAAAGCCTCCACATGTTATGTGATTCTGAAATTGAGTAGTTACGTGTCCTTAACCCTACAGCAAATTCCAACAAATGCTCATGATTTGATATCCAGAATGCCTTGAGAACCCTCTATTTTTCAGCAACCCCCAGAACCCAACAGAAGACCCTCTAAGGAGAGTTTATTGAAAGACAGTCCAGACAACTCTAACCACACAGCTCCTTTAAATCTCTCTCCACTTACCTCTCTAACATGTTGTTATATTATTTATGTCATTGTGCCAAGATATGTTAGCTGGACTTAGAAATTCCAGAACTAAAAGAATCATGCTTTACATGAGTAGGAAAAAAGGACTAATTAAATTTGCTTTGACCATTAAATTGGTTTCTGGACAAAATTTCTGGAAAGTACACACTTGTATCTTGAATCTTATTTTTCCTATTGCCTTCCACAATAATTTCAGAGATATGTGCCTATATTGACATATAAAATTTTAATAGCTATTTGAAGAAATGATCATTTATACATGAATCTGGCTGAAACTGTTTCATGAAAAAATTAATTCTTGAGAACAAAATCAGTGCCTGATTATTTTTGCATGTAGCCCAATGTCTTATATATCATACCTGTTTGATAAGTGGGAATGAATTAAGCCTATATGTGATAGATGAAAAGAATAGAAAACCTAAAGGAGGCATCACAAGACTAGAACTCACACAAGGAGGTGGGGTAGAGGGAATAAACAAGACCAAAACTCAGCTATAGAAATCAAGATCCATCATGTGCCATCCATCATATACACGATGGATCTTGATTTCTATAGCTGGGTTTTGGTCCTGTTTATTCCCTCTACCCCACCTCCTTGTGTGAGGGAAGATGGGAGCACGGGGGACCGAGGTGATGGTGCACTGGTGATATGGTGATGGGGAATACATGGGGATTACAATTGATGTCAAATAGATATAAATTAAAAGGAAAAAAATAAAGACTAAAACTCTTTAAAAAGAAATCAAGATCCTCGGTGCCGGTGCTTTATCACAAGGCAGAAGACCAAAGCAGGTATCAGATGCTGTAGGGAGTATTAGGAAGACAGAACTGAGGGTAAAGATGAGGAGATTGCCCACTGCGCACTCTCCCGTCTCTTTCTGGTTTTACTTAGCTGTCCAAAATCGGCTACAATCTAATCACTCAAAAATGAGCCCCTCCCTATCTAAAGAAGAGGATAAAACCTAATGGTGCCCCCAAAGGGGCAGCATTTTCTGTCCATTTGTGTCTATGCAAGTGTCCTTTACTCTTCTGTCCCTTTCTCTAACAAATCTGCTCTTTGAATACAACTTACATCTCTGCCTCGTGGAGAAACTTGCCTGGGAACCCACCGCGTGCCACTGAAAGGGGAGCGCTGGTTGAAACCTTTCTGAGTGAACCCAAGGACCCCCTGCGCTCCAAACCCACTAACTCCAAAAACAGAATCCTATGCATTTAATTTTTTAAATACAAAATTCTGGGAAAGAGTTTCCTAACTTCTTCTTGTCCACATTTACTATGGCAGTTTGATAGTTTTAATTTCTTTGAGAGTTCACTACCATTCCTTGGGTTTAATCGTTTCAGTACTCATGGTAACTATCCTTCCTTTTGGTCTTACCAACTGAAAAAACTCTTTCAGAAAACAGAGACATTACCATCAGAAGTGTTAATGGGTGACTTTTCCATTCTACTAAATTATAACCTTAGAGTTTCCATATCAAGCAAATGAATAGAAGCCTGGTAAGCCCTGGAAAATAGAGATGGGCACAAACACAAAGAAGATATCAGTCCTGCGGCCTCCCTGGTGGCGCAATGGGTTAAACAACGTACTATGAAGCAAAAGGCAGCCACTGCAGCATGAGTTTGATCCCTACCACCGGCCAGGGAGGGGACCCACATGGTGAGGCAGACCTCTTCTGCCTCACCTGCTGCTCCCCTCAGCAGTATATTTCAGTTAGTCTGCCGTTCTGCTGCCCACTCTGTCTCTGGTAGATCCTCTCGCCCCCCACACCTCTGTACCCCAGTGCTTGTATGCATAATAAATGAATCTTTAAAAAAAAAAGAGAGAGAAGATATCAGTCCTCTCAATCACTTTCCATCATGAGAGTGAAATCAAGGTAAAGAAAATAAAAGTGCTTTAGGAAGTGTATGTTTTTTGAAAGTTAAAAGTAGACCTATCTCATAGAAAGAGGGAATAAAAACTGTAAATGAAATAACATTTAAACTAGGTCTTAAAGAATTGTATTAAGTAGAGGAATAAAAAGTATGACAAGGTAGAAAAACAAGATGCAAGGCCCATTTGCAAAACAATGTAATTCAGTTTGTCTGGAAGCTTAGGAAGAAAATGGAGAAGTCATTTTTAGAACTGACCATGGAAGATACTGAATGCAACCATTAATTTATAGTTGTTTTGGTAATGGAAGTCACTGAAGAATTTTAATCATAAAAATAATTACAAGTATTTTGTGTGGGCTCACTATGTTCTAATCATTGTCTCAACATGTTATTCAAGTATTATTTCAGTCTCAGAAAACCCATCTGTGTATCTAACCCATCTAAATAGTTACTTCCACAAGTTAGATGAAAAATGGTCATCTGGTTAACAATTGACAGAGCTGGTATGGGAACCCAACCTGCCATATAAGAAGCTCTGCACTAAATAGCAAGTAGTAAAATAAGGAATAGTAATCCTGGCTTCAAGGGAAATGAGACCAAATATACCTAGGTGATGCCCTGAGGGCAGCTGAAACTGAGATAGGGATTCAGGAAAAGACTAGGGTCAGATTGAGGGAGCAAGTTCTGTAAGGATGTTGACTGAAGTTATAGGAGCAGATGAGACAGTTATGGAAAAAGCTGGCCAGAGACCAAAGTGAGTATTCAGAGCAGCACCTTGATGTTCAGGAGAAGAATAAAGGAAGAAATTCCAGCAAAGGAGAAAAATAATCAGGAAGGTACAGGGACAAAAAGCAAAGTACAGAAACTTCCAAGCCAGGCAAAGGAAGATTTCCAAGACTGAGTATTAAATGTCATAAAGTATCAGTGAGAATGTGAACTGAAAAAGGCCATTTGACTTGGTGGTGAGAGTTAAAAGTTGCCTTTGAGGGTGCAGTAAAAGTGGTTAAAGTCTATGTTAAAGGTTAAATAATAAGACTGATGGTAAAGAGGAGAGATATGCTTGAGGAGTGATGGATTGAAATGACAATTGTCATTGAGGTTATTAATCTATTTCACAGGGCACATGTGCACAGGGTGAGAGAAAATATCTATATAAAGGAGAAACTTTTTGGAAAAGAGAAAGGTTGAGATTACAGGGAGAGACATCTGTTCAAGCAAAAAGGGACAGTGCTATCTTATTGGTTGTTTCAACAATGATTTTCTACTAGAACTAATAATTGCATTCCAACATCAAATATATAAAGATGTTTGCATGGTTTAACTTTTTGAGTCATATGATTTATAACTAAAAAACCTAATTTCAAGTTTCTAGCTCTACCACTTGCTAGTGAGAAAAACTTGAAAATCATAGAAACTTTTGATTTTCTTCAAATACAAAATATACATAATCGTATCTGCCCTACTATTTCACATGATTATTCTGCATGCATGTTAAAGGTGACGAGGACCTAGTGACTATTAAGTGTTATTTCTTTCACCCAACACTCCTAAGTGTTGACTAACTCAAAACCAGCTGAACAACCCAGTTTTCATTGTAATGACTTATAGCTAGGACATGAGTAATTGAGAGAAATTTTAAAGAATCGGATAAAAAGATTAATAAATGCCTTTCCAAAGTGATTCTGCTTTGTCAAAAACACAGAAAAAGTCTATAACAATAGAACACAATTTGCGAACCTATTCACAGGAATACCTGAAAATGTAGCATGTATGTGTACATCACAGATCTCCAAGCAAGCAAGTCAGTTTCTGGACATTGTCACGTTATCAAAATCTCATAAGGATAACATGGACTTCCTCTTGCATCTCAAATCCACAAGTAAAGACATGAGGACTAAGAGAGAAAGGTTCTAACATGCCTGGGCTGAGCCATGATACAAGCACACTCATTTCCCAACAGGGGCCTTGGTTTGAACTTCCTTCAAGGAAAGCTACAGCTGCAAATGTCTATAGGCTGGTTTCAAGGATATGTTCCCTATAAGCAATTTTCAAAGTGTCTAATAATATATTCACCAGGGAGAATGTTATTCAAAAAATGAATAAATGTTTAAGATAAGAAAAGACTAAATAGTTATAGCACAAGATGCAAGTAACAAAAATACACAGTGCTTCACTCAAAAGTTCCACTCCATGGCTACATCCAAACTGTTCCTATGCGAAATAACTTTAATCTCAGGAAAATAAAAGAAATAAAAATCTAAAGATGGATAAACTGTTTGCTGGAAACTGAGCCTAATGAGAAATGGCCTTTTAAGTGTGATTTGGTATCTCTCTTTCTATGGCCTTATTTGTTCATTAATCATTATAAACATTTACTAAATTTCAATTTATTGAAATATTTGTAATTCAATTTAGTTATTGAAACTGCAGTTTCATAAATTTTGGTAAAGGAAAAAGGGTGATTGAGTGGCAGCTTGAAAAGCAAGATCCTTTCTGGCCTGAAGGACAGGGGAGGGGGAGTGGCATGGAGACATTATTGTAGAATGATGGAATTAAGGGAATCCTCCTGGAGTCTCACAACACGTTCTCTCTGCACCTGCAGTGTGTGTGTGCTGTCTGGTGATGGGAGCACCATCAGGCCAGTAAGGTTGGGACTGGACTCACAGACCCATATCCAGTAAGTGATTCAGGGTTGATGTGTCACTCATTTCTATCTAGAAAGTAACTATGACACTGAAATGCCAGTAGGTGCAGTGTCTGATAAGTGTGTGAAGCTACTATGTGGCCACATATAAAGTGTGTATATAGGGTGGAACAAAACTTTCTCTCATGTTACTCCCAAAACTTTAAATTTTAATTTTTTTAAAGATTTATTTATTTATTTATGCATACAAGAACTAGGGTATAGGCCAGAGCTGCGGTGGTGGCGGGGTGGGAGGGGGGGGGGTGGTGGTGAGAAGATTCACCAGAGATAGAGTGGGGAGCAGAACAGGCAGGTCGACTGAAGTACACTGCTGAGGGGAGCAGCGGGCACAGCAGGAGAGGTCTGCTGCACCATGTAGGTCCCCTCCCTGGCCAGCAGCAGGGATCGAACTCGTGCTGCAGTGGCTTCAGTTTGCTTCATAGTGCATTGCTTAACCCACTGCGCCACCAGGGAGGCCCCTTAAATTTTAATTTAATATTTAAAAACCTAAAGTTTCTGACTAAAGACCATTCCAAGAGGGAAAAAAATGTTGCTCGAATTGAATTATAAAATTGTAAAGGATGAATTTCCAAGCACAAAGAAAATAGAAAGCAAGTTTGAGTTTGAAGATTGTATTTAATATGGAAAAAGTCAAACATATTTGCTTCTTTCCACAGAGTAGCCACCATGAAGTGACCAAGAAAACCATGGGGAAATATGCTTATTTGGAAAGGGTCAGCAGTCAGCCAGTGCAGCACCCATGAGAGCCCTCTTAAGCTTGTCATTCTCCAAGGGGGTAATAGATCATCCACTAACACTAGTCCAGAGGTTACAAGTGTGTTGCTATGAATACCTAACTGGAAATTTCATTATTCACGACCAGGAGAATCTCTGAGATATCCTGTTTAACCAAAACTGTTTAAAACTTAATGTTAAATTATTTGTTATTTTAGGAATAAACTTAATAAAACACTGCTTAAAATAACCAGTTTCCAATCTATGTGAGCATTCTTGAAGTTGTAATGAAACTTTTAGGTGAAGAGCTTTAGATGCAAGCCAGAAGAAATTGGTGTTAGTTCAAGCCCTATCTGTCCTTTGTCCCCACTTCTGTCTTCCCCTCCAGACAGAAGTGTGATCCCTGGCCTGAAGACAGTGTCTCTGATCTTTAGTATTTTTTAATCTGGTAAATCAAGCCCCTGGGCCATGTTTTTGAGCTTTACTTCATCAAATACTCACTGTTCCTTGGAATTAGGAACTTAGCTAGAGAAAGGGGGTACAGAGGACAAGGCGAGAGTGAAACAGTCAAGGGCCCTTGTTACCACTTCCATCTCAGCACTTCTGCTTTCATCTGGTTTACAGGTAGGGGTTCTGTTTAAGTAAGTTTAATAAGAATACCGTATCTTACAAGTATTTGAGAACGCTTAAACTGAAGGATACGTAAAGTCCTGCTAGAGTGAATATTTCATGAGATTCTTGCAGAGTGGTATCTTGTGTAATTTCTTGCACAATCCCAAATGGCCACAGTTCTGGTCTCTTGAATTAAACCTGTATGACCCTTGTTTCCCAGGCCCTCATCGAACTGTGGGGAGTAAACGGTTTGTATTGATCAGATTTCTTCTTAGTCGACCCCTTGGTGGCGCAGTGGGTTAAGCAATGCACTATGAAGCAAACCGCAGCCACTGCAGCACGAGTTCGATCCCTGCTGCCAGCCAGGGAGGGAACCCACATGGCGTGGCAGACCTCTCCTGCTGTGCCCGCTGCTCCCCTCAGCAGTGTACTTCAGTTGATCTGCCTGTTCTGCTCCCTGCTCTCTGTGGTGAATCCTCTCACTGCCCCCCCACACCTCTGGCCTGTACCCCAGTACTTGTATGCATAAATAAATAAATCTTTAAAAAAATAAAATAAATAAATAAAAACATAGATTGTATTCAACCTTGATTCTAAAGAACACCTTTCACTTCTTCCCTTGTCTGCATAGAAGTCCCTTCAATTGCTCATGTTCTCTGCTGTCCATCCCATCTGTCCACAAGAAGGAAACCATTTCATTTTCATGAGAACTTCTATTTCTTCTCACCCTCTGAACTGACAGATGAGGAAGTTGTGGCTAAAAATTTAGGGAGTAAATAAGCTCTTTCAAATCAAGCAATGTCTGTTGACACAACATTTAAGCAGAAAGACACTGTTAAAGAGGAAAGCAGAAATCAAGAAGGTAAGAGAAAACCTGAGAAAGGAAACTTGGCAGACTAACAGAGGTGTTGAAGAACATAAACAAGTGTTTCTCAACTTTAAGTCTCATTCAAACACTTTCAAGGAAGGACTGTGAGCATGAGTAGATTAGAGATTTAGAGCAGTTTTTCTCACCAACAGTGGACCAGATACCACTAGAAGCATCCAAGAAACTCTTGACCAGGAATGTGGATTTTCCATTTGTACAAATTCTTTTCATGGCCAAGGTTTCAACTGACCTCCCTCACCAAAATGCCTTTTCACATGGAACATGCCATGAAAACAATACTGTTCAGGGTTCATAGACTTGCTGAGAAAAAAGGCTACTTAACAAAGGAGGGCCTGAGCATATTCAAGGCAAATGAGTTTCTTAAACCAGGACAGTTTGTTCAATAAATGGTGCTGGGAAAAGTGGACCAACATAAGCAAAAGAATGAAACCAGACCACTATCTCACACCATAAACAAAAATCAACTCAAAATGGATAAAAGAACTGAACATAAGACCTGAAAGCATAAAACATTTAGAAGAAAATATATGTAAAACACTACAGCACATACATATCCATAACATCTTAAAGACTCATCCCCCAGAGCAAAAATAGTGAAGGCAAAGATAAACACCTGGGATTACATCAAATGAAGGAGACATTACCCAAAATAAAGAGACACCTTACTGATTGGGAGAAAATGTTTGCACTCCATAAAACTAAGGGACTGATCACAAAGATATACAAAGAAGTCACACAAAAACAAAGTAAACAATCCAGTCAAGAAATGCGCAGGAGAATTTAAAATACATTTCTCCAAAGAGAAAATGCAAATGGCCAACAGCACATGAAAAGTGTCCAACATCTCTCATAATAAAGGGAAATGCAAATTAAAACCACAGTTAGATACTACCTTACACCAGTAAAAATGGCATATATCCAAAAAACTAGCAACAACAAATGTTGGCAAGGATGCAGGGGAAAAAGGAACTCTCCTACAACACTGGTGGGAATGCAAACTGGTTCTACCACTATGGAAAGCTATATGGAGGCACCTCAGTCTGCTAAAAATGGAGCTGCCATATGACCCAGGAATTCCACTTCTAGGGATCTCACCAAAGGACACAAAAACACTGATCCAAAAGAATACCTGTACCCTTATGTTTATTGATGCACTATTAATAATAGGTAAAACATGGAAACAACCCACATGCTCAAAAACAGATGACTGGATCAAGAAGATGTGTACATGTACACAATGAAATACCATTCAGCAATCAAAAAAGATAAACTAATGCCATTCACAGCAACATGGATGGAGCTAGAAGGGATTATGCTCAGTGAAATAAGTCAGAAGGAAAAGAAAAATATTGGATGGTTTCACTTACAGGAGCTATATAGGGGAACGAAATAAGGCATCAAGGAAAAATAATAACAATAAAAAACAAACACAATAAAACAAAACAAAAATAAACAGATAATCATAAACCAGAGACATCCTGCAGGGGGGAGGGGGGGAGAGGGATCAGAAAGATGGAGGGAAGATCACATGGTACTGTGGTGATGGCACATGGGTGACCTAGTGGTGGAAACTCTATGGGGACTACATCTGAGAAAAGAAAGCAAACATTGTTAAAAAATGAACAACGATGTAAAGGATATATAAATAAAATAAAAAGGAGTACCTTAGATTTAGACTATCATAAAAAACCCTCTGGCTGGAGACAGAATGACAAAGGACCTGAAGTAGTGCCAAGATGGGATGGTGGGCTTCCAGAGCCCTTTTTCCCTGGTGGCTGTGATACCAAATGCCAGCTTCAGTTTCCTTTGGCCAATAAAAGGAAACTGAGTTTGAGGAGAAGGAAAGCAGTTTAATTTGTCGACAAACTGAGGAAGAGAGCAGCCTTGTGTCTGAAAGATAACCATCCTGCTCTTTGGCAGAGTGCAGGGGTATTTCTACAAAAAAGTACAACAAACGGAAGATGGGCAATGGTCAGCATGTCCTTTTGGTGCAGGCATACGGAGATCTCAGATGGCTCCAGCTTGCTTTAACACCTGATGCTTCACTTCCTTATTATCCTCTTAGGGATATTCTTCCTTTTTCCTTAGATTGCATGAAGACAAACTTGTCTAAAGCAACAGATAGGAATGCTTATCTAATGGGGCAGGAAGTAAGACTTGTCCAATTTCCTGCAACAGCTGGGCTCACTATCATGTGCAGTGACTATCTGGCAGTACCCATGAAGCACAAGGGCAAGAAAGAGGCAGCCAGGAGCAACACTCCTGCCCCCTAAGAGTGCTCCCAGAGGGTGCCTTAAGGAATCCACCCACTGGCTGCCCCAGTATAAGATTTCACTAGCAGACCAGGGCCTTAGAAAATATACAAATGCAATCCAAGCCCCATCTGACCAGAAAAGAAAGGTCAATTCAAGTCAGATAAGCTTCTGATTTTTATATTGCTTTTCTCCTCCTGCCCTCAATACACAAATTCCTTGAGGAAAAAAAATAGCCCATTAAACTATGATTTCAAAAATATGATTTAAAGTAGGTTTTGAAGATGTTGGGTTTGGAGAGTGGATTCCTTGGGTCAACTCTGTGAAAAGTCTCACCAGAAATCTCTTTTTAGCGGCACTGGTAAGTTTGCCAGGCAAGCTTCTCCACAAGACAAAGACGTTAGTGATACCCAAAAGGGCAGGTGTATTATAAAAAGGAGAGAAGAATAAAGGACACTTGCATAGACACAAGTGGGCAGAAAGGGCTGCCCCCGAAATGGGCAGGTTTGTTAAACAAGAGGCCTGCTTAGTCATAGGCACGTAGCCTTGGGAGGAGAGCTGCCTCTGCTGCTTTGCAAAGGGAGGTCAGTGAAGAGAAGCACTGACTTGATCACAGGTCACAGGTGGGTAGAAGGGCCCCTGCTCCTGCTCTGCAAAAGGAAAAGGCTGGCATAGGTGGGCAGAAGGGCTGCTGCCCTGTGCCAGTGCAGACTACACTGATAAAGTCTTCTCCTTGGGAGGGGTCATTCCTTTGTGGAGTGGTTCACCTTTGTTTATTTTTAAAAACTATGCAGAATTTGAAAAGGACCAGAGATTCTCTAATGGTCCTCAATCTCCATATCCTCTTTCCTTCGGGAAGGGCTTATCCCTTGTACAGTGTGACGAGGTTGACTTGTAAGGACCAGTGAGTGATTCTCAATTTCCACTTCCCACCTCAGGTCTGCACCTTGGATACTTTCTGGAACAGTCTGATACTTGCTATAGTAGTATTGGGGACTAGGGATTTTTCATTTCTATAGTTGGTTTAAGAATTATGTTAATCACTTTGACCCCTACCTCCAGCTCCCAGCATTGCGTGAGCCAGGTTTCTGGTTCTTGTGGTGCCTCCAACCTTTCTACTCTTAATCTCTATCAATTGCTTATAATGACATAACATGTTTATAGTAAATTAAAATAAAAACATAAAGATAATACAAGAGGTGGCATTAAGGTTTGGTAAAAATCAAGATGGAGGTTGGAGGATGAATGCAAGTCAGGAAATTTTGGGCTAGACTAACTCCCAAATCTCTCCTGTCACAGTACCTTCTACTAAAACTAATATGTGCAACTTTAAACAGACTCCTGCTGTTACAGGGCAGGGAGAGGAGCACCCCAGAACTTTTAAGCTTGCCCTCTTTGAATGGGTTCTGCCATTTGCCGCATTAAGACAAACACATAAAACTTTTAATGGAAAGGAATTTTAATACAACTAGGGTACAATAAAGTAAGAATAAAGAATATAGTTACTAAGTTAAGCATTTAAAGTTACTTATTTTTTTGAGGGTAAAAGTTTAGCTAAATAGGATTGGCCTAAAGCAAGGCTTAAAAACTTGGCATACATTTAAAGGACTTTTTAGTAGAGACTTATAGAAAAGGGTTAGAAAGAGTTAGATAAATTTGGGAGGAAAAGAGCAAAATTAAAATTAAGATGATAGCTGCCATTGTTAACCTTTTTAAGGGTTTTTTACTCACATTTGTTTTAACTAGTTTAAGACTAAAAAGCAAACGCAGTTTCTTCACATGTCTTTTTGCTCCACGTGCCTCCTCCAGGTCTCTTTGCTGTTCTCCATCTTCCTTTCTTTTTCTTTTTTTTTTTTTTTTTGTTTGCTAAAGTCATCTTAA
>JAGFMF010011417.1:2009098-2027556 GCA_019455555.1 Galemys pyrenaicus
CCCCCCCCCCCCCCCCCCCCCGTGGTAACTGGTGCAGAGAAGGACGCTAAATAAGATCTTCTGAATGAATGCATACATCGGTGAGTGAATGCATATGAAGAATAAACAATTGCTGCCTAACCTTAAGGAGCAAGATATGCTCACATCAAAGGGAATCAGGGTGATTAAAAATAACACCCTAGACTCATACTTGGTCTTTTGCCAGGCCCTGCCTCATCTAAATCATTTTTCCAGCCTCTACCTCAACTGATACATTCTGACAGGTTTCAAAAAAGGACCCTGTTTGTCCCATGATACTGATGGACAGGGTCTGCATGGAGTGGGGAGTTATCTTATACTCTACCTGAAGACAGGGCTCTTCTCAGCCAAGACTCTCAAATCCTGGGCCTAGATGAAGATAGTGAAATCATAGTGCTATGGAAATAGTGTTACAGGCCACTAAGTAAAGGCAGAAGGGAATCCTGCTGAACTTGGGAGAGCAGCCCCAAGATGAATGCCTACAGAGTTGAATTTTGGTCAGTACAGAGAATGAACAGCTACCGAGTACACAAATGTTAATGTGTGCTCTCTACCCTGGGGGCAAAGTGGGTGCAAAACCCAGAGCGTCTAGAAACAAGCAGAATCAAGTAGCAAAGGTCATTTTTAAAAAGGTCACAAAGTACTCTGTCATCAGGGTATATAACAGGCTCTTCTCAAATAGAATATCAATAGAAATGAACTGGAGAAAACAGACTGCTTTCCCCATGGAGTGTGTCTCCTACACACAGGTACTATTGGATATTAATCATAAGATTACAACACTAAGCAAACCCAAATAATCCGCTCAGAGTCACCCTTTCTTATGATTGCTCAGGTCATTCATTGCTAATCAAGAGGATGTTGTAAAACGTGAGTCAGACAGCCTCTGGCTCTCCAGAAACACAAGCACTCTGCATATAAAGGAGCCTCCTAGTTGAGTTATTGAAGCAGCTGCCAGGTGATTTCCTTCAGCTAAGAAGAAAGACAGAGATCAGCATGTCCAGCCTTCCTCTGCTGCTGCTGCTCTGGGTCGTGGGCTCTCAGGGCTTCCCAGCAACTTTGGAAACACAAGAGCAAGACATGGAGATGGTCCAGGTAAAAGCTGCCTTACACATGCCAGACACACAAAAGCCTTTATTTTCATTTTTCTTCTACAGTGAACAGTGATAATTAGTACAATGGAGTTTATTTAAGGGTGGATTTCCTACATAAAGAAATTTTTATCTGAAAATGTATTCAGCCAAGTTGTCTCTTTTTCCAACTGGAAGTGAGAGAGAAATCAACAAACAGTGTGATGATGTGGTTCTACAAAGTATAATTTCGACTTCATAGTAATCAATGGCAGGGAAAAATTCAATTCTGAAATTATATTTGAATTAAAAGAACAATAAGAACTATAAAATCTAAACACAAACTTGAGTGGTCCTCTGTTTCAGCTTAAACATTATGCTGTCCATTTTTAGACAAATGCAATGATTTGCCATCCAGTGTCTCAATAATTTTATCTTAGAAATATCTAGAAAACTACTACAACCTAAAGATTGATGAGAAGCAAACGAAAAAGCAGAGAAGCCATGATCCACTGACTGAAACTCTGAAGCAAATGCAGGAATTCTTTGGGCTGAAGGTGACTGGGAAGCCAGATGCTGAAACTCTGAAAAAGATGAAGCAGCCCAGATGTGGGGTATCTGACGTAGCCCCCCACTTTAAAACTAGCTCTCGATGGGAGCACACACACCTGACCTACAGGTAACCAGGCTAAGTACCAGTGTGAGAATCTGTTTTCCCTCAGTCATTAGACTACAGATCTGATATGTATTTTTATTTCATTTTAAGGATCGAAAACTACACACCAGATTTGCCAAGAGCAGATGTAGACCATGCCATTGAGAAAGCCTTTCAACTCTGGAGCAAAGTCTCACCACTGACCTTCAGCAAGATCTCTCAGGGGGAAGCAGACATAATGATCTCCTTTGTCAGGGGAGGTAAGCTCTCCTATCACATAAAAATATTGACAACTTAATTTCACTTTGCCCCTAACTCACTTCAGCTTTGCATTTGGAGTGGAATGTTTGTTTTTTTTTAAGAGGAGTGTACCTCAAAGGCTTAAGGATGGGCACTATATCATGCTCTATGAATTCTGTTAGCTTCTTAGAAAGCGAATGCTTGCCTGGTTGGGTCAGCCTAAACAGAACCACAAAGGGCATTGCTTGAATTGTTTCTTGCAGATCACTATGACAATTCTCCCTTCTATGGACCTGATGGAATCCTTGCCCATGCTTTTCAACCAGGCCCAGGAATTGGAGGTGACATTCATTTTGATGAAGATGAAAACTGGACCATGGATTCCAGAAGTGAGTCAATAAATTTTGCCAATCTCAGTTCCTCCTCCCCTTCATGGTTCATTGTGACACTGGAATATTTAACTAAAAGAATGCATGTTTAATAAAAGTATGCATATTTCTACTGGTACTGAGAAAATTAATGCTACATTGAGAAACATGTAAGAGAAGGATATTTCTGTTACTAACAACATATTACCTACAAATGAGCCACTCTCAAATTTCCGTTTAAAAGATTGGAATTCTTAATGTTCTATTTGTAGGTGTCTCCTAGAACTCATTTTTTACAAAAAGACATACCCAAATTTAGCACTGGTAGTAAGACTTTGGAAATCGTAAGACTATGTGGAAATTAAAGGAGAGAAGGTTGTGGTTTCCAAAATTTCTAGCAGTACACATGTATCAGATTTGTATGTAGGGGAAAATGTATTGATTGAACTCTATTGCTTCTCTGAAATAATATGTCCCATTGACTCACCATAAGATTGACCAATTTGTGCTAGACACTCAGCTGAGTTTTTCCTTTTCTCAGTGTCATTATAGAGTTTAGGCTTGAAACTATTTCTTAACTATTAATAAATGCATTCCTCAAGCCTTCAGAAAAAGTTTTATATATACTTCCAAATGTTTTCAAGGAAACATGAGGATTGCTTTTTGTGGGGTGGTATGCAGCTTTTTTAATTAAATGTCTCTGAAAGATGAAAACATTTCAAATAATTGCAAATGACTTTATTGGCCAACTTAGATTACAACTTGTATCGTGTTGCGGCTCATGAGTTGGGTCATTCCCTTGGACTCTCTCACTCCACTGATATTGGGGCTTTGATGTATCCCAGCTACATCTTCAGTGGTGATGTTGAGCTAAATCAGGATGACATCTATCGCATCCAGGACATATATGGTAAGAATAAGGAAAATATCTGGGTTGTGGGGTCACTGGCACAGCCATTTGCTACATCCTAGAAGGAGCTATTGCTTGTTGTCTATGTAGTTTTCTAATGCCAAAACTAACTCCAGACTTCTTTTTTTAAGGACCTTCCAAAAATCCTATCAAGCCAAATGTCCCACAAACCCCACAAGTGTGTGATAATAAGCTCACTTTTGATGCTATAACTACACTTCGGGGAGATATAATGTTCTTCAAAGATAGGTGAGCCCTCAGACTCTTTGTGTTTTGTGTTTGTAATATAATGATAACACTCACCACTCTGGGTCTCTATAGGCTACCACTGAGTTTGACATGAATTTATCTTATACATGTTAACATACCTTACAGTATGGCAGCAATTACTTGCATTTCCACATGATGAGTTTACAGCAAATTCGTTTTTCCATGTGTATTCTGCTTTTTGACTCTCAGGAAAATATAATATTGGGGGGGAAATCAGTGATATAATCCCATTTTACATATCAGTAAAGTAAGGCAGAGAAAAGACTAAAGAAACTTTCAAGGCATAAAACGAATCAAATGTCATCTTTTGAAATGATTGTGCTACAGTTTACTATTTCTTTAAGTTCTTGAGGTTGTTTATGTCTGATGTTTGTATATGATGGAAATTCAAAAGTGCACTACACGAGTCTCCGGAAATCTGCCATGACGTGTATTTCTACACCGAATTAAGCAAACTCTATAAACTAAGTCTCCCTCCACTCCTATCTTAAAAAGCCACATGTTAAATATTTACCAGTGCACCACAAGAGCCAGCAATAAGGAACGGGATGTCAGCCAGAGATTGTCAGCCACTAAGATCAAAATCTTTTTCCTTTTTTTTTTAAACAAATCAGATTCTATATGCGCGTAAATCCCTTCTACCCACAAATTGAGCTCAACTTCATTTCTGTTTTCTGGCCAAATCTGCCAAACGGAGTTCAAGCTGCTTACGAAGTTGACTATAGAGATGAAGTCCTGTTTTTCAAAGGTAATGTTTTCAATTCTTTTTCATTTTAGTATGAATTAATTTTTCATCTGTTTTGGGGTTGAGATATGAGAGTACTGCCTACTTTTTCTCCATAAACTTTTGAGAAGTTAACCGTTTCATCTACCAATCAAGAAGAATCTATTACCTTAACTAAGAATTGCAGAGCACCTCTGAAGTGTAAGAGAGGATGGAAATAGACATTTTCTGATCTATTTATGAATCTAGACTTAGGAAAGTATTTCCTATGCAAACTACTTGTGTATTTTAAGTCCTGTCTATACTCCTGGGGTGCACAGGGATAAACTTGAGAGACTTGGGTCAGTACCACAGAGAGGATAGAACTAAACATTTGAATCATGTGATTTCCAAGAGCCTATATTGATACAAATGACTCTTCTGAGTATGGCTAGGTCCCCAGTGGGCAGCCAGATGATGGCACTGCAGGTTTGCTATAAACAGGATCCTCAGACCAGCAGCAATTAAAAATAAAGAATCTCACCTAGTATAATGTCCTCAAGGTCCAACCATATTGTCATACCACTTCCTAAATTTTAAAATTTCCAAACAGTCTGTATGTATATGAAAGTGTAAGTCCTGAGTTACCATGAATGGAATGGTAACATCTTTGATTTAATCATGAGGAAATACAAATAATGATCAGCTTTTAGTTTAGAAGACACTATACCGAACACCGGTATTTCTGCAAATACATGTGTGGCAAAGTCCAAACGTTAAGACACGTGACCCAGCCTTATATTCCAGGCAATGAACTGAATGTACTTCTGAGGGACACAAAACTTTGAAACAGACTTCCTGGTTCATGAAATCACACATGAGCTTAGTATACACTAAGCTTCAATTTTATTTTTTCCAGAGGGGTTTAAAAACCTATTTGTGCCATGAAACCAAACCTTACTTCAAGATATAACAACGGTTTTATATGATGTGAGGCTTACTAGGTACAAACATACAGACTCTGGAAACCACATAAAGTAAAGTATATAGAACTGTATTCTGCAGATGCAAAGATTTTTACCTGGAGTTGCAAGTCATTACAGATAGTGAGTATAACACTCCAGTTGTTAGGATACACTGGTGTGAACTTCCACAGACCCTGTACAACCTGGAGGAATGAAGGCTGAGCTGCCAGAAGGAAACTTCATAGTCATGTGAACATCTGGCTTTGCAAAGATGCCCTTAATCCCATAAACTAGCCTTTCATAGAGTTTGCCACAGATTAGAGTCATCAAGTAAACCTTAAAATGTATACTGACGTAATTAGTCTAGGGTAGGATACTAGCATCAGTATCTTCAAAAAGCTTCCCAGATAAATGTACTGTGCAGACAGAACACTGCTGAGCAGGAAATCTGCTTCCTGTCTACCAGCATCCTGGTCAAGTGTTTTCATCCCTGTTTCCTAACTGACAGGTAACAAGTACTGGGCAGTTCAGGGGCTGGACATGTTACACGGATACCCCAAGGACATCCACAGCTCCTTTGGCTTCCCAAAAAGTGTGAAACACATTGATGCTGCTGTTTCTGAGGAAGAAACTGGAAAAACATACTTCTTTGTTGCTAACCATTACTGGAGGTAAAGACCAACTGCAGAAAATATTAGGGCACCACTTGTTTCTATATAGAGAGAACATTTTAGAATGAATGGTTTCAACATGAGTCTTATGTAGCTTTGGCCAGCTGCCTTTTCTGTGAAGCCTGTAATCAGTCCAGCTTCCATATCTAATCAGTAATCACCATGCAATACTTACACTGCAGAGAACATCCTGAATTTGAAAAG
Organism: Galemys pyrenaicus; assembly: GCA_019455555.1. NCBI lineage: Eukaryota > Metazoa > Chordata > Mammalia > Eulipotyphla > Talpidae > Galemys > Galemys pyrenaicus. The sequence goes on from JAGFMF010011417.1 coordinate 2,015,173, forward strand.
CATGTAAAATGAAAGGTACATAATCTCATAGAGTTACTTCAACCAACAACTTATTGGTCATCATAGAGACCTTAACAGGGCAGTGTATGGAGAATTAGAACCATGATGGGGTTCAGAGGGACCCAACCTCTTATTCTCCCTTATCCACACTCCCCACCCCATTTTTCACATAGTCTATAGAACTAACAGTTCTCATCCATTCGTGCTGGTTAATAATGAATTTGAGAAGTTTAAATACTTAACAAATGATCCTAACACTTTTTATTTTTGACCAGGTATGATGAATATAAACAATCCATGGATGCAGGCTATCCCAAAATAATAGCAGATGATTTTCCTGGAATTGGCAACAAAGTTGACGCTGTCTTCAAGAAAGATGGTAAATGAATATATGTGGATTTCCTCTATTTTATTGCTATAGTAAAATTGATGTTGTTATTTGGAAAAGCAAGTGCCAAAAATATTTGTTCTTACAAATAACTTGGGTTCTTCAAGAATCCAAGTAAACCTAGAAATCATTGTATAATGTAGCATCTCTTTTGTTTTATTTCTAGGATTTTTCTATTTCTTTCATGGAACAAGACAATACAAATATGACCCTAAAACTAAGAGAGTTTTGACGCTCCTGAAAGCAAACAGCTGGTTCAGCTGCAGAAAATAATTGGCCAATTATCATGCAAATTTGTCCTGGGCGCTCCCCTTCGCTGCAGTGACTAGAAACCTGACTGAAAAGCTTCCAAAAATACATTTCAACAGACCAAGGAAAGTGTTTTCCTGAGGAGCCATGTATTCAAATACAACACAGCCTTTCAGTGTAATATTCTTATATTTCATCTGCATATTTTCACAGTTAAGATTGTAATGTTATGTGCCGCTATAATTCAGTTCCACAAACAAGGGTGAGGAAAGTCATGACTTGTTTAGTCATATAGGTCAGTTCTGCAAAGAGAGACAGTGGACCTGGGGGCAGCCTCAGTGATAAACATCTCTTTCAAGAGATAAGAATCTTCACCTGAGGAAAAGACTTTCAAGAACATGTGAGCCACCACTTGTCTGATCCTATTTTGCAAGGGACAATGGTTACAGAAAATAAAGTGTTTTATATTTGGAATAAAGACATCCTTGTCTATGCTTTCTTACAATCTTAGTCTTAAATCTGTTACAGTCTATTGTTACTTCTTGGTTATGAAGTCATACCTTACAGAGATCAACTCCCATATTTGAAATGGGAAGTGGCCAAATACTGAAAATATTCATGTAAGAAATTAGGATATAGAAAAAGTTCAAATATTCTCCATTCCCATGAAACTGACACCCCACAGAAGGACAGGGAGGAGACACCTACTTCCTATGTCCATGTAAGGGTTCTCAGACTGGTCTTAGAAGTTCAGGGACAGCAATGTAGAGCTTTCAAAGGGCATATTCATCTCCTTTTCTGAGCACCGGGGTAGGTTACATTTCCCGCAGTCCAAAAACATGTACTAGTGGGGTGAATGCTAGGTAGTGGCTTCTGATTCATTCAGGCCAATGGGTTGTGTCCAGAGGGGACCAATATCACTTCCAGATGGAAACACTGACTGCTGGTGCAAATTTGTCCTGTGCTCTCCCCTTTGCTTCAGTGACTAGAAACCTGACTGAAAAGCTTCCAAAAGATATTTGCGTCCCCTCCAAACCTCAGATTTTGCTTAAGCAAGAAATGAGCTTTACTGGAAAAGCCACTGAGATGTTAGCTATTGCTAGAGCTGCCTAATCTGGTTTATCTAAACAAGCATTATCAGGCTGATCATGACTGATTTAATGTTAGTAGGAGTCTTGTTGATCTGTCCATTGGTGAGAGTGAGGTGTTGATGTCTCCTACTATGTAAGTGTTTTCTTTCAGGGCTGATAGTAATTGTATGATATATTTTGGTATTCCTTCATTTGGAGCATATATGTTGATGATTGTTGTGTCTTCCTGATATATTGTGCCCTTGACCATTATATAGTGCCCTTCTTTGTCTTTTTTAAACTTTTTTACTTTGAAGTCTATCTTGTCTGATATAAGTATGGCTGTTCCTGCTTTCTTTTTTGGTCCATTAGCTTGTAGGACTGTTTTCAAACCTTTTACTTTCAGTCTATGCCTATCTTTTGTGCTTAAATGTGTTTTTGAAGACAGCAGAAGATTGGATTGTGTTTTTTAATCCAGCCTTCTACTCTGTGTTGTTTTATTGCTGAGTTTAGTCCATTTACATTTAGAGTTAATATTGTTATATTGGCATCTGTGTTCACCATTTTGTCTTTTTTTGTTTTGTTTTTTCCTGCCTTATACTGTTCCTCTTTTTCATTTTCCTGATGGTTTTGGCCTTAGTACTTGTTTCAGAATTTTTTGGAGAGGAGGTTTGGTCATGCTGAATTTCTGGAGTTTCTGTTTGTCTGAGAAAATCCATACTTTTTCTACGTATAGAAAGGATAACTTTGCAGGATAAAGAATTTGTGGTTGGCATTTGTTGTTTTGCAGTGTTTTGAATATATCCTTCCATTCTCTTCTGGACTGTAGTGTTTCCTGAGAGAGGTCTGAAGTTAGCCTGATAGGTTGTCCTTTGTATGTTATCTATTTCTTTGATCTTGCCAGTTTCATTATTTTTTCTTTGTCTTATATTCTTGGTAGTTTTACTATTATGTGTCTAGCTGAATTTCTAGTTCTATCATAGAAATTTGGGGTACATCTTGCTTCTTGTACTTCTAGCTTCAATTCATCTCTTAAGTGGGAAATGTCCCCTTATTATCTCCTTAAATATGTTTTCAGTTCCTTTATCATTTTCAGTCTCTGGTACGCCTATAATTCTTATATTATTTTTCTTGATGGTGTTGGAGCGTGTCCTTGCTTTTTTTTTCCTCTGGATTTCTCTGTCCTTTTCTGTCTTGGTTCTTTTTGTTTCTGTATTTTCAAGAGAACTGATTCGCTCTTCCACTTCCTCCGTTCTGTTTTCCCTGTTTTTCCTATCCTCCTATATGTCTTCATTGACTTCCTTAATGTCTCAGTTTCCTTCTTCAAAAAACTAATTTGCTCTTCCATTTCGACCATTTTGTTTTCCCTATTCTTCCTATCTTCCTGCATGTCTTCCATTTTTTTCTTTAATATCTTGCTCTCCTTCTTCAGATCATTGACATTTAAGGAAATCATTTATTTTTTCCATCATGATGGCTCTACTTTCTCTTTCAGATAGGCTGAAAAAATTTTCCATGTGGTTGTTGTTGGGTTCTTTTGTTTGGTTTTCCTTTTATGGTGTAGTTTTCCCTTGTTGGCTTGCTTGGTTAGTTATAGATTTTCTTCTCCCTGATGTTTGTTTTCTGATTTGTTGTATTTGTTGAGACACTGTGATGCTTGTATTGGCAGGCATCTCTTTGGGTGTTCCTTTTCGAGTATCAGGAATTGGTGATCAATGAACAGACAAAAACACACAAAAACCACAAGACAGACAAAAACAAGAACAAAATAGGCAAACGACAGAGAGAAAAAAGAGAAGAGAGAGAAAGGAGGAGAAGAGGGAGAGGAACTAATATAGAAAAACGAGGGGAAAAAATTCCCCCTACAGTCACACTATGGTAAGTGGAGGACAGGGCGTGATGTTGACTGTATTGTAGAGGCAGATATGGGAGATCTTCAGGTCCTTTGTTGTAGCTGGGTAGATGATGGGGCTCCTTAATTCTCTTTTCATCTGAGGACTTGGAGTACCACAAAGCCCTCTGCAGGGACTGGCTTTATGAGGTTCCCTTTAGTGCCTTTCCAAGGGGGGGAATGAGTAAAGGAGAGGAACGAGGAAAAGAAAAGAAAGGAAAACAACAACAACCAAAACCAAACAAACAAAAAGGGAAAAAGTGGGGCTTGGGCAAGGAACTCAGGAGTCCCACCCAACTCTGGGTAGGGGGAGGGGGAGGTAGTTGCGGAGTGGCTGGCCACCCTGCTGCATCTGTCCTAGACTATGTTCACCTGAGCACTTCTGGATGTCTCAGGTTACAGGAAGGTTTCTTGGTATGGGAGGAGGTTTATCTCAGTGTCAGATTGCCAGCTCTTTTCGCAGTCCTATCATGGGGGTGAGGTCACCTGAGGTGTCCCAAGAGCTGCCCTTTGTTTGTGGCTGCACCACGAGGTTTTACTTTACCCTTCCAGAGTAATGGCGGACTGCCTCAGCTACCGCCACTTGGAGGGTATGCGGGTGTGTTGCAGTGGTGCCCCAAATTGGGCCAGCCCCTAATGGCCTACCTCTAGCTGCTGCATTTTCCAGCCTTCCCAAACCCTGTACAGACCATGTGTACAGGGTGGGGGTCCCGTGAAGTGGCTCCCCAGTAGTGTGGTGCTTTAAAATGTCGTCTGGGACTCTGTTGCACTCCAGCCTCAGTGGGTCTTCTCTCCTCTCTCCTTGTCCCTATCTCTGCTCAACATGGAGTGGGCAGCCATTCCTCTAGTCACCAAACTGCCCCACGCCCGGGACTCTGACTTGCCTGTGCTGCCCCCTGTGGCAGTGGCTTTCGTGCAGCCACAGAGGTGGTGGTGGCCGGGGGTGGCTTCAGTGGCAGCGGCAGCAGTGGTCACCAGTTGGGGGCGCAGGCACAGGCTGTGATTCCGCTTACCAAGGCAGGAGGTGGGAGGCAGAAGGCAGGAGGTGGGAGGCGGTGGCTCTGGGTGCTACAGCCGGCGGGCACCAGCAGGGGCTCCTGGCGCCTAGGCAGGTGGTCGCTGACCACAGATCCAAGGGCTGAAGCTGGTGCAGGCAGAAGCTCCGTGTGCTGCAGCGGGGAGGGGGGGAGGGGGGGAGAGTAGGCTACCATATGACCCAGCAATCCCACTCCTAGGGATCTACCCAAAGGACACAAAAACACTGATCCAAAAGANGGGGGGGGGGGGGGGGGGGGGGGGGGGGGGGGGAGAGTAGGCTACCATATGACCCAGCAATCCCACTCCTAGGGATCTACCCAAAGGACACAAAAACACTGATCCAAAAGAATACCTGTACCCCCATGTTTATTGCAGTACTACTTATAATTGATAAGACCTGGAAACAACCCAAATGCCCAAAAGTAGAGGACTGGATCAAGAAGACGTGGTACATATACACAATCAAAAATGATAAACTAGAGTCATTTATAGAAACATGGATGGGGACTCCCTGGTGGCACAGCAGGTTGAGTGCTGCACTGTAGCAAGGGTGTAGCACGGCAGTGCAAGTTCGATCCCTGACCAGGGAGAGGACCCACATGGCACAGCAGACCTCTCCTGCCTTGCCTGCTGCTGCCCTTGGCAGTGTGTTTCGGTCAGTCTGCTTGTTCTGCTCCCCACTCTGTCTCTGGTGAATCCTCTGACCTCCCATGCCTCTGGCCAGTACCCCAGCTCTTATATGCATAAATAAATAAATCTTTTTAAAAAAAAGAAAAGAAACATGGATTGTTGCTGTAACTCTGTATGTTCGGTGACTCAGGGATGAGACCAGCAGACAGGATGTCAAAGCAAGGAGATGGAGGGCTATTGCTCTCCTAGGCAAATAGCAATCTTCCCAATTTCTCTGTAGCTTTTATTGAGCAGGAGAACAAGTAACAAGCTTATGTCATTTGCTACAAAAAGCACAGCCCAGAAGTACAAGGTCGAGTAGTTGTGCACCAAGCCCGCCTGCCTGTAACGAGCCTCTACTATAATCTAACAACCTTTTGTTTTATTTAGCTTATTCCGGATAGAAGGAATGTGTGTTTCAACCCTAGGAGCTGGGAAGCCCTTGTGAGCAGACTTGTTTGCAAGTCTGCAAGGATCTCAGTCATAGCACCCTTCACTGTCCTTGACTGTTGCTCACCACTGTTGCAGCCTCTGGCTTCCCCCAACAATGGATGGAGCTAGAAGGAATTATACTCAGTGAAATAAGTCAGAAGGCAAGAGAAAAATATCAGATGGCTTCACTTTTAGGACAAATGTAAAGGAACAACAACTACGAGAGAGAGAGAGAGAAAGAGAGAGAGCTCAAGGAGAAATGAACAATTACAGCCAAAAACAAACAAACAAACAAAAAACACTAGAAGAACAAAAGTTCAAAGACAAACCAAAGGGGTCATTGGGGGAGGGTGGGGAAGAGACCTGGACGAGGGCAGAAAGAGCACAAGGGACTGAGGTGATGGTGCATGGGTGGAATGGTGGTGGAAATGCCCTGAGGACTACAAATTATGTCAAATATAATTAAGTAAATCTAACTCTCCTAGGAGAGAGAGATGGGGAAACTGAGATCCAGAAAAATGTTGAGTTGCTTTAATTCTTTTTTTAATAATGTTTGATTTAAGTGATTTTTTATTACATTTTTTTATTTACACCAGTGTTCATTTTTGTTTTTTTTTTTTTTAAAGATTTCTTTATTTATGCATACACGAGCTGGGCTGTAGGTCAGAGGTGTGTGTGTGTGGTGGGGGGGAATTGTTGAGAGGATTTACCAAAGATAGAGAAGAGAGCAAAACAGGTGGATTGACTGAAATACACTGCTGAGGGGAGCAGAGGTTAGACAGAAGAGGTCTGCTGTGCTAACATTGTTCATTTTTGTACAATGCTTGCTTCTCCTCTCATGTGCTGTCCCTGTAAAAGTCCCACCACCAATTCACCTGTGGACCATCGCCATAGTCCCTTATGCTCTTTCTTCCTGTTTTGATCTGCTCCCTGCCCCTCCCCTGCAAAACATCTCTGACTTACAGTTGCCTGTTAATTTTGATTATTTATTATTTTTTTCAAATCCCTTATTTAGTTCTCCTGTATTCCTTCTATAAGCGGTTAGCGATTTTCACAAAGATCTCTCCATCTAAGAAGAATCAGCACCCATTGAGCAATGCTTTTCAATGTGACCAGCATTCAAATACATACATACTACACAGTTTATTCCATTTAACTGACCCACGAAACGTTTTTTAGCTCTCCAGTCAAGGGAGATAAACATAAGAGAGGTTAACTGACCACGTTCTACTTATCTGAAGAGAATAAAGTCAAAATTCAAATTTCTTTCTGCCTCTCACCAAAATCTTAGTCCTTTCACTTCAAAGACCTGTCTTCCATTCAGCAACCCATGAGGCCAGGATTAGAAAATTATTCATCACTTGCAATGGAGCTACTTAGAATGTCATACTTGCCTTATTTTTGTATTTTAATTTATATTCTCTTGTTTATGGTATATTCTCTATAAATAACCATACTTCTCCCTGTATATAGCTGGTCTAGAGGAAATCTCTGAGGAAAAAATAGTAATTGTAGCTTCTATTCCTGTAACTCATTCACAGTATTCATTGATATAATTATTCTTTTTAATAACCTAGCCTGTGAAGCTTTATAATTTCCTTTCTACAACTAAGCTTTCACAGCATATGAAAATTCCCAAGTCTGCAGGCTTATATGGTAGAGCAGGGGCTCTAAGCAAGATCCTCTGACTTGAGCCTTGTGTTTTTTCAAATGTACAGTTTGGAAGGTATGAAAGAATCATTTCCATCCATTCACAATTTTCCTCAGACTCAAGCCATCACTTCAGGAAACAAAGTATTAAAGCCAGAAAGAACACTGTTGAAATCAGTTCATCCTAGCCTTAAATATCAGATTTGTCACCCCACTTCTGTCCTGGGAGGATAACTTATTTATATATATTTTACATCATTGTTCGTTTTTGTATAATGTTTGCTTTCTCCTCTCACGTTTAGCCCCCATAAAATTCCCACCACCAATGGTCCACCACTTGTGGACCATCACCATAGTCCCTTGTGCTCTTCCCTCTCCTATTTTGACCCCTCTTCCTCTCTTTCCTCTACAGAATGTCTCTGATTTATAGTTGCCTGCTAATTTTAGTTTTTTATTTATTATATGTTTCCTGATCCCTTCTTTGGTTCCCCTATATTCCTCCTATAAGTGAAGGAAAATATCCATCTGATATTTCTCTTTTTCCTTCTGGCTTATTTCACTGAACATAATGCCTTCTAGCTCCACCCATGTTGCTGCAAATGGCATGAGTTTCTCTTTTTGACTGCTGAATAGTATTCCATTGTATATATAGACCACATCTTCTTGATCCAGTCATCCATTTTTGAGCATTTGGGTTGCTTCCATATCTTATCTATTGTATATTGTGCTGCGATAAACATAGGGGTACAGGTATCCCTTTGAATTAATGTTTTGGTGTCCTTAGACACCAGGAGCGAGAGTGCTAGATCCTGGTAGCTCTATTTTTAGTAGTTTAAGGAGCCTCCATGCAGCTTTCCATAGTGGTTGGACTAGTTTGCATTCCCACCAGCAGTGTAGGAGAGCTCCTTTTTCTCCATATCCTTGCCAGCATTTGTTGTTGCCAGTTTTTATTTTTAATATATGCCATTCTCAATGGTGTAAGATGGTATCTCACTGTGGTTTTGATTTGTATTTTCCTGATTATAAGTGATGAGCATTTTTTTCATATACCTTTTAAAAAGGTAAAAATATTGGCATATATTGACAGGTACCATGTTGAACTTTTTTAATGTAACTAAAGTCTACAGAAAATAGTAGTAATAATAATGTAAACACAACAGTGAGAACTGGTGGTCATCTTAGTAGTTAGTTCCCTTTACAGTTGAACCTGCTGATAAAAATCACTCCTTGGGAAACATAAAGATCTTATTTCCCCACTTCCTAAGAGTGCATGAATCACTAGACATTTTTATACAATATGGAATGTAGAATTTGTTTTTTCATTTAGCAAATATGATGAAATTATTGGGAAAGTACTTAGTGAGTAACAGTCAAGGCAGAGGAACTAAGATAGGGTATGCATGATGAGTTCAAGGAAAACCAGGTGACCAGTGTAGTTTGAGCAAAGAGAGAAAACAAGGGCCAGAATTGCAATAAGGTTCATGAGAAGGGCGATATCAGAAAGTTCCTCACAGATCATTGTAAGCATTTTCACCCTTATTCTGGAAAAATCAGCATTGGAAACCCTTGCAGCATTCTGAGCAAAGAAATCACTGGTATGTGAAGGATACATGATAGAGTAGCAAGAACAGAAAAAGAAAGTACATTGTCCTGGCAAGAGATGATGGTAGTTTGGACTAAGGGAATAGCAGAGGACATACATGATGGAAGTCTTTTCCATGTTTCCTTCTATTCTCTACACAAATACCAATTTCTTTCACGTTCTTCTTGGTTTCTTCCTATTGATAGTAGGTCGTCATCAAGTCTTCAACTATGTTTGGCAGACTTGACATTTTTCCTTCTACCATGCTCCACTATAATTCATGGCATATCTGGACTCTGGGAAGCACCCTCTCCACTTGTCAGATTGATCTCCAACCCCTCCTCCACTGATTTTATTCAGAATGTTTCCTCAACTGGGGAAGCTTCACGTCATCAGTGGGCCATTTTGTTGCCTCAAGAACAATCCTAGAAGTCATAGGACAACCCAGGTCTGAAGCATAATCATGTAAGCCGCTATGTGAACATTCATGAAAGGCCCGATTAATGACCTTTAAAACTGCTACCCAAGCACACGACATTAAGATGTTCTTCTGTTAAAAATGCAGGACAAAATTTGTGTATACGGACTTGGTGACCACTCTGGAATGATTCACTCTGTATATCAAGCTACCCATTTTAGTGGGTCATGACACCTTCTCTGATGTCCAGTTCTCCAAATAACCTACCTTATTCAACTTCCACGCATCCTCCCTACTAGGATAATGGCCACCTGTTTACATTTCTAACTACTGACCCGATCAAATAGCTCTTGGCGCCCTCTACTGGTTTTAGAAGAGCATGATCAGCAGCAACTTGGCCAAGAGGCGCAGGTTCTTAAACCCACCACAATTCATTTGGGCATGGTTTGCTTCAACCCTGCACCAGCCTAGCCTTGAAGCACTGGGAACACACTAAGGAAGAGAAATCCTGGATACTTCTATAATGAATGACAATCTTCTACCCTTGGCATTCAGACATAAAAAGATATCTGGTGGAGCCATCAAAATGTTAACAGTGGTCACCTATAAAAGAGGGTAATGAACTGAAGATGGGGCTTAGGGAACTTCACATTCTCGTTTCATATTTCTGAGTGTTTGAATTTTTTAAAACAAACAGGCATGCATTCCTGTGTTATTGCAATATTTTAAAATAAATTATTTTAAAAATAATATACATCTTTTGAACAGAACTTCATTTATAAACTATTTTTCATCCATGACCTCCCTAGAGTTCACAACTCTCATGTGAGGTATTTTCATATCTAATTGTCATAGCTTACAGAAGTGTCAGAGATTCTTATCTAATATGTGGCACCATGTAGGGTCAGAGAACAATCAGGTCTTTCCACCCTCCCACCACTGATGATGGACACCTGCGGTGCTGCGAGCATTCCAGGGTGGGCATGCGCAAGTGGGCGCACCTGAGTTTGACACGGGCATAAATGGGCGGCATCGTGAGGACGCCAGAACCATGCCTGCCATGTACCTGATGCCACCTCTGATATAGAAAACAATAAAAGCGTGAAAAGTCACCGAGGGCTCCAAGACTCTCCTTCCTTGACCCGTCTGCCCAGAACCATCCCGAACCTGCCCAGAGTGCCCACCTTTCCTGCCGCTACAATTGGCGTTAGTCGGCAGGATGGTTTGATGCAGACGATGCAGAGCCCTAAGAAGACTGCAGGAGGGACTGTGTAGGGTAAAGGTTGATCAGGTCTTTCCACCCTCCCACCACTGATGATGGACACCTGCGGTGCTGCGAGCATTCCAGCATGGGCATGCGCAAGTGGGCGCACCTGAGTTAGACACGGGCATAAATGGGCGGCGCCATGAGGACGCCAGAACTGTGAGAACTGCAAGGACCAACAGACAGAACTGTGAGGACCGACCGAGAGAACCAACAGCAGCAGCAGCAGCAGAGAGAGAAGAAGCAGCAGCCGAGAGGGTGAGATGTGCTGGGGGCTGGGAGGCCTGTCAGCCCCCCGGCCCCCCGGCACCCATGCCTGCCATGTACCTGGCCACCTCTACTAAATAAAGCATGAAAAACCACCAAGGGCTCCAAGACTCTCCTTCCCTGACCCATCTGCCCAAGAACCATCCTGAACCTGCCCCAGTGTCCCCTCCATCCTGCCGCTACAGTTGGCGTTAGTCGGCGGGATAGTTCGATGCAGATGGGTGCAGAGCCCCAAGAAGACCGCAGGAGGGACTGAGAGGTGGCAGGCCACGAACTTGTAACTTGGCAGAACAATGGCAGCACAGGAGGTGGCTGAAGACCAGGACTCTGCGGGAAGATGCTGCAGGAGCGCAGGAAGTGGACAAGGTCTGGGAGCTGCAGGACAAGACCTGAGTGGAGGAGGAGACGCCCATGAGGACCAGCCCATGACCTGAGGCAGCGGACCAAAAGAGGACCACGAGTCAGAGCTCGCCCACTGCTGACGCAAGGAAAGGACTAATGGCTAATGGACTGACAATCCCGCCAGAAGGCAGGTTGTGTTTGTGGGACCCTGGGGGTGGATGATTGTTTGTACACCCCAGGAGGCATGGCCAGTGGGCCTTGGTGGCCAAAAGCAGCCTGGGCGTAGAAAAGCCCAAGAGTGGCAGAGGCAGGAAGCCCTCTGCAGCCAGGCAGAGGAGAGGTTGGCAAAAGTTGGCACTAGATTGGGGAAACCCAGAGTGGCTGGTAAGCAGCCTGTTTGGTAAAGAAGGTCGATGAGTTTCTTAAAATCACCTGTAGGTGATGCCCCGCTTGTTAAGCGAGGGTGAGGAGCTGAGGAACCGTCCTAGGGGGATGGGAAGGGAACGTGGCTTATGGAGCCCACAGCCAAAAAGGGGACCCAAGAGAGACCGCGTGTGGAGCTTGTATCCATGGATCCCTGACCCGTGTGCATGTGCACAGGGTTGGCCTGAGTGCAGGGTCTGCGTGTCACATGTGGCTATAAAAGCCGAGTGTTGTAGTGACAGCAGAGAGTACCCTGGGGATTGGGCGATTAACCCCAGAGTATAGAATCGCCAATCCCGAGAGTGAGAGCACCCTGGGGGTGGGTGCAGTGTGTGGCTTGTGGCTAAGACCATAGCCAGAGAAGCCGGGAAGCCTGATGGTTCCTGGCATGAGACGGCAGATGCCGTGAGTGGTTCCTACCTTGCATGTAATCAGTGCCTTCATAGCAGGATCATCTACTGGTGCCAATAATGTCTTTTGCCCCTAGGTTGGTGCCCTGCCTAGGCGTATGTGTTCATTTGTACTTTGTATTTTGCTGATTGCTTGATGGATAATTTGATGTATAATTTGTATGGTGGAAAACCTGAGGGGGTGGACTGTACGGTAAAGGTTGATCAGGTATTTCCACCCTCCCACTACTGATGATGGACACCTGCGGTGCTGCGAGCATTCCAGGGTGGGCATGCGCAAGTGGGCGCACC
>JAGFMF010011417.1:2027694-2062503 GCA_019455555.1 Galemys pyrenaicus
AAAGGTTGATCAGGTATTTCCACCCTCCCACTACTGATGATGGACACCTGCGGTGCTGCGAGCATTCCAGGGTGGGCATGCGCAAGTGGGCGCACCTGTTTTGGATACGGGCTTAAAATAGGTGGTGTCATGAGGATGCCAGGACCGACAGGACCAACAGGACTGACCAACATGAGCAGCAGCAGCAAAGCAGCCGAGAGGGTGAGATGCACCGGGGGCTGGGAGGCCTGCCAGCCTCCCGGCACCCCTGCCTGAATGTACCTGATGCCACCTCTGATGTAGAGAACAATAAAAGCATGAAAAGCCACCGAGGGCTCCAAGACTCCTTCCTTGACCCGTCTGCCCAGAACCATCCCGAATCTTGCTCCTGTGCCAACCTTCCTGCCACTACACACCATCAACTACTTTGTGTGCTAAACACTTTCCATGCTTATCTAAGATGTGAGTGTGGCTGTCACCGCCATTTCACACATGGAGAAACTGAGGCTTTAGGGATATGAAGTGGGCTACTGTAGCGGCAGGAAACGGCAGCACAGAACCAAGGTTCGGGATGGTTCTGGGCAGACGGGTCAAGGAAGGAGTCTCTTGGAGCCCTCAGTGGCTTTTCATACTTTATTTAGTCGAGGTGGCCAGGTACATGGCAGGCAGGGGTGCTGGGGGGCCGGGAGGCTGGTAGGCCTCCCAGCCCCAGGTGCATCTCACCCTTTCAGCTGCTTCTCTCTCTCTCTGTTGCTGCTCTCATCAGTTCTGTTGGTGGGTCCTCGCAGTTCTGGCGTCCTCATGGTGCCGCCCATTTATGCCCCGTGTCCCAACTCAGGTGCGCCCACTTGCGCATGCCCACCCTGGAATGCTCGCAGAACCACAGGTGTCCATCATCAGTGGTGGGCGGGTAGAAATACCTGATCAACCTTTACCCTACAGCTACTCAGAGGCCACAGCATAAATGATCAATCAGGTATGTAAAATTAAGACACACAGAGATTAAGGAACTTGTCCAAGTTCAAGTAAAGGGTAGAGAAGGGTCAAACCTCAGCCCTAGACTTCCCACCTCACACGCAAAGGAAACACACTCCCTTGTGGCTCTCAGGCTCGCCACTTAAGGTTCCTCTGACGTTCTAGTTCTGTCCTCTCGTACAGGCAACCACTATCGTAGACTGGTGGAAGGAAAGGTCAGAATATTTCTATAATAACTTCTGTGTAACATTTGAACTAAGGAAGCTACTAAGGTGGAAGGTATACTCCAGTCTCTAGCTTTGTTGAGCTTTAACAGAAAGCTTTAGAGTCAAGCTTATGAAACCAACCTACTTCTTTGTGGGGATTTTTGTTTTTCTTTTTCCTTTTTGTAGTGGCAGGAAAGGTGGCACAGGGCAGGTTTGGGATGGTTCTAGCAGATGGGGAGTAAAGGAAGAAGTCTTGTTAGAGGTGGCCAGGTACATGGCAGGCATGGGTGCCGGGGGCCGAGAGGCTGGCAGGCCTCCCAGCCCCCAGCGCATCTCACCCTCTCGGCTGCTTCTCCTCTCTGTTTCTACTGCTGCTCTTTCGTTCTTGCTGCTGGCATCCTCCTCATGCCACCCATATAAGCTCATGTCCAAACTCAGATGCACCCACTTGCGCATACCCACTTATGCATGCACGCAGCACCGCAGGTGTCCATCGTCATGCCAGTGGCATGAGGGTGGAAAGACCTGATTATTCTGATTATTCTGTGACCCTACACTTTTCTTTTCTTTTTTTTTTTTTTGCATAGAAGAACTGGGATGTAGTCCAGAAGTGTGGGGGGCTGAGAAGAGGATTCACCAGGGACAGAGTGGGGAGCAGAACAGGCAGATCTACTGAAATACACTGTTGAGGGGGGCAGCAGGTGAGACAGAAGTCTGCTGTGCCATGTGAGTTAGCTTCCTGGCTGGGGATCAAACTCAGACCATAGCAGTGATAGTCCTGAGACTTAACCCCTAGGTCACAAAGGAGGCCCCCCCAAACTACTGCTTTTGATAAATTCTAAGCTTACTTACCCTGCACCTTGTTAATTCCAACACATAACCCGAGCTGTCCCATCTGTCTGCCTTTGCTCTTGCTTCTTTCATTCCCCCCAGTTAACCCCGATCTCAACAATGAAGGGCAATTTACTACTTGAAATTCATCTTAAGGCCATTATTCTCCCTGTGCAGGTCTTGTTGATGTCCCAATAGGATGTGGTCATTCCTCCTTTGAAACCCTTAATGGGACATTCAGGGTTGCTTTGAGGCCTAAGGGAGATTACAGCTACTGAACATTTAAATCCCACAGAGTACAGCTACTTACTACATGTTTCCCTTGCCCAATAGTAAAGACCACCAGCTGTGGTGTTTAATACATAATGATTTCTGCGGCTTTTTCCTAACCATTTACACTCTGTGCAAAGGCTGTGAAGCACATGTTCCCGGATTACACTGAAGAAATCTGTAAGGAAGTTGCTTCATCACTCAGTGGTATAACTTTGAAGCACTTCTCTTTCTGGAAAAGAGGATCTTTTAAACATTGCCTACACATTTCACAGAGCCGGGACTCAAACAAGCATAGCCGTGGCTTCATTACATTCATGATACAAAGAGGACACCACCCTGGGTGGTTTACATGGAGCTGACACACACTCTCTCGCCCAGTACTTTTGATGCTGGAAGAGGGAAATGTTACTGCTCCAGTGTTAGAGATGTGAAAACTGAGTCTCAGGAGAACTTAGGTGATTTGCGGAAAGTTGCATAAGTAGGAAGTGGCAGAATTACAGCTTAAACCCAGTAATATAATTGCAAGTCACCACAAAGGACCCCAACAATTACCCTGTTAATTTGATGAAGGTAGACCTCCACCCTGATCATCAGAGTTCAGAAATGTATGACACAGACAATACTTTGCCTTGGTTTACGAACCGAATTAGCCATCTGCTTCACTGGTTATAAATCTGTGTTTAGCACATGATATGGGGTCTCTACGAGGTTACATCCCCTATTGGCAAGCTCCTAGTCATCCTTCAAAGTTCAGGCACACATGAATATGTCCAGGGACCTTTCCCTGCTGTCTATGCCCAGCTCAGCTGACTGGACCCATTGTTTTTCTAGTCACCTTATTTTTTTCTTCCTCCACCCTTCCCTCCTCCCCCACCACCTCTACCCTTTCCTCCTCTCTATTCTCATCTTTTATTTATAATTAAAGAGAAAACTGTGTCTATGCAGCCACTTTCATCCTGAACAGCAAAACTGAGCTAGATAGTCACAACTCGCTATGTGTGGAACAGCAAGCACATCAGATGACCAGACAAGGTTGCTGCCTACAGCATAGACAGGAACACCTTTGTTCAGTTTGCATCGGCCTTATCCAAAACTAAACTCCCTCCTCCTTTGTGCTTGCTCTGAAATTCATGCTATAGACAACAAAGCCTTCATTCTTAAAAAGATGTGTACTGGTTTGTTTGGTTTTTACTAGTAAGAAACTAAGTTCTCAGTATCTAAGTTCACACTGAGGTATACATAAAGCAGGTGTCCAAAGAGGGAGAACCTGAGAGAAGTTTGGGTTCCAGGCACCAGAAAGGAAGAGGCACAGGTGACATGGACACAGGCGCTGGTCAGAGGAGAAAGGAGTCAGAGGCAGAAGCCAGGGGCCCCGCTAGTCACCCCGCTGCTCTGGAATGAGCTCTGTACTGGGGATCCAGAACCAACAATCCTGATTACATATTAACACACTTGGCAAAACGCCAGATTGCTGGTTTGCCAGACTGGTATTTTTATCTAAATCACTTACTGTGTTCAGAAGAAAGTATGTTAATAAGCTTGTCAACAAGTAATGTTAAAATAACATGGCACACCAATATTAGTAAAAGGTACGTTCACTAAAGACCTACTATGGAAGCAGCCACCTCATGACTAAATCTTGTGCTTAAGGGTTCACTTGATCAGGACCTGAGAAAGGCTTGACAGCTTGGGGGTAAGCTGTCACCCGTGCACAAAGGAAGGATTACCACAATTCGGCAGGTCCATCTGCTACTTCCCCTTCATGGTCTAGTTCAAATCCTGCCTTTTCATGAAGCATTTCTTGACTTCACCTCCCCCACCATTGCTTTCTCCTACAAAGGTTCTACATTTCATCCGAACTGCTATTAACTTACCTCCAGTAACTGAGTACCCACGACAGCACCTGACATATGGTAGGTGGCAGGAAATGTTTATTGAGGGAATGCAGAAATCTACATCACGAATATTTTTCTGCTGTCCAGATATGGTCTGATGAAAGACAATTCCTTTGGCTTGCTTTAAAGAGCTTGCAAGTGAAATCAGGAGGGACCTGAATACTTAGCATAGCATCTCAACCAAAGACATTATTTGCTGAATGTTATCCATCATCCATAATAGCATTGTATCCACATGAATACTTCACTTCGCAGAATATATATAAGTATATGTAAATGATAAAGTCATCCATCAATATCCATGAGGAATTAGTTCTAGGATCTCAGAAGATTCCAAAATCCATAGATGTTCAAGTCCTTTAAATAAAATAGCATAGTATTTGCATATAGCCTATGCACATCCTCCTGTACACTTTAAATCAAATATAGTTAGCTTATAATACCTAATACAATTTAAATGCTATGTTAGTAGCTCTTTATATTGTATTTTTAAGGAATAGTGGTGAGAAAAGAAAGTCTGTGTGTGTTCAGTACAAATACAGCCATGTTAACTCCAGAGTTCGAGTCTGAAAACAGGCCCATGGACACGGAGGGCCAACTGCACGCGGAGACTGAACGTGTATGATGTACATGCCCGTGGACTCAGAATTAGTGGGATCAGGAGGCATGTCTCGAAAAGCATGCTCAAGGGCCCCTGTAGGAGTCACACTGTCTGAAAATACTCTCTCATTGTCTTTTTCCTTGGGGAATATGCAAATCACCTCATTCTCCCTTATATCTTCCTCCACAAACACAAGCCAGGGCATTGCATTTGCTGCAGCCAGGAACTACTACTCCAGCGTCAGTAGCAGTGAGAAACTGCAGAGTCTGGGGGGATTGGGTGCTGCCAATTGGCTCTCTCTAAAACATACCACCTGGGGTTGAATCCTGGCCCTTCCACACTTTAGTATGTGTCCTGCGCAAGTCAGCTAACAGCTCTATAAAAGTTAGGTCATAATAGCTTCTACCTGCCAAGGCTGGTGAGGAAGGACTGAGGCAATGTATGTACAGGGTGATATCTGGAACACATAAATATTCAGCAAATGTGCCATCATCTGTATTGTTTTCTCTTTGTCGTTCCTGTGGAAAACCCAGCTGGCAGGTTAGGGATTTTCTACTACACTTGTGCCAAAACCACATCCTTCAGAAGCTACCCCAAGACCCCCACACAGATTCTGCTTTGTGATAAGATGACACATGTTCCTCACCACAGCAGGTCAGGTAAGTACAGAGATGCTCTGAAGAAGCTCCTTTGTCCTAAATACCAGCATAAATACCCACCAGTCATCTAACTGTGTTCCCCTGCATAAAATCAGTTCAGGCTTAGAGTCAGAAAGAGCCAGAAAATGTAAGCTCTCAGATAACTGGTGTTATTTAACTTTAGTACCAGACCTTTTTCTTTTTTTTTTTAATCAGATAATTTTCGCAAAATTATTTCTCTTAATGAAAAACTCCGAAAGAAAAGAGTATAAATTGCACTTTTTTGTTATTGAAAGAGTCGCCCAGTTTGGGTACTAAATCACATTAGAACATTGCAAAACTGTCCGGGTGTAATTAACGTGCATTGCTTCACATTCCTGATGCAGCAATTCTTGAAGACAGCACTTTATAAGGGACCCAGACAGCACCAAGAGGGACACTGTGAAGCCAGAGCACTCACTGGGGGAAGGGCCCGGTGGGCACAGAGCGGGGAGCAGGAGAGGGCCTGCTTGCAGAGAGAGCCATGTTCAGTCTGAAGCCGCTTCCACTTGTGCTGTTGCTCCACGTGCAGCTTTCCAAGGCCTTCCCGGTATCTTCTGAATCCCCAGAAGCAAAAGATATAAAAGTTGTTCAGGTAAATCGACTCGCAACAGTCGGGTGGTTGATGAGCGGGCTGTTTGGAGTTTGGTGGTGCCTTCTCTTTTCAGTTCAAACAGCCTTAAAAAAATTCCCTGGGTAGTATGTGGATGCATATCTTGTTTTAGGGCATGTGAAGGCTTCCAAGCTGTTCAGGCCTGGGCCCTGTAAAAACTTTCATGAAACAGAGCCTGGAAAAGACAACTGCACCACTGGGAGGAGTAGCTGGGAACCCACACAGAAGGAATGGTTTTAATTACAAATTAAATGATTTCCTTTCTCCCTGATCTAATCTGTTCCCTTCCAGAACATCTGCAACCCAGATCCTACAGCTTCATGTCTGGCACTTCCTATATGCACTTGTCTCTATAGTCAGAATCCCAGGTGTGGGCATGAACTTGAGGATGGGAAATTACAAGGAACTGAAATCAGTTCATAGTGTAATCAGATTTCCTAACACAAAAATGATGGAGTCTTTTAAAAACCCTTGGAAACACTATAAAAGCAGAGCCAGTAACTTTCCTCCTTGTTCCATGGCATGAAAGTCAGGTCAAATTTAAGAACTACAAGGCAAATCTGTTATAAATTTATCAAGTGCAATTTTCTTAGCATTACAGTTTTTTGGGTTTTTTTTTTTTAAAGACTCATTTATTTATGCATACAAGAGCTGAGGTGTAGGCCAGTGGTACAGACAGGAAAAAGGACTCACTAGAGACAGAGTGGGGAGCAGAACAGGCAGATATATTGAAATACACCACTGAGGGGAGCAGTGGGCGAAACAGGAGAGGCCTGCTGCACCATGCAGGTCACCTCCCTGGCTGGGGATCGAACTTGTGCTGCAGTGGCTGCCAACAGCTTCATAGTGCTGTGACTTAACCCCTTGCACCACCAAGGAGGCCCATTAACATTACAGTTTTAAAAAGCTGCTTTTTCTTATTTTTTTTTTTTTATATTTCTTACAATACTAAGTCCCCAGGAATTAATAACCAGAGGTCATGGAGTGCTTGCTCTGTACAGGGTGACTTGCTAAGAGTTACCAAACACCATCTTATCTCCTGCTCCAACAGCTCTGGGGGAGGGGGGGCAGTGTTGGGGGAGCACACTGCGAGTGTGGGCAGAGAGGGAACACAACGAGGGGAGACTGTTATTTCCACTTAAGAGACCAAAGTGAATCAGTGATGTGACGTGTCCAGGACTCACTTAATACATAGCAACAGTAAGATCTGACCCCAAAGCCTGAGGGAGCACAAAGCATTCTGTCCTGAGTCTGGACAAGGGTCGAGGGTTCTGAAGGTGAGAGAAAGATATTTTAGGACTGGCTTGTTAACACCACAGAACCTTCATTTTCTGTGAGTGCTGGCCCCTTCCCAGTACTTACTTAGTGGATAAAATGCTATCAGCAGTGATGCTGCAGTTGGAGAGCTTTTGCACTTGATCTTAGCCAAAAGGTCAAGAAGCGATTGGAGTGCTTTTGAAATTGCCAGTTCTCAGTGGGGCTGAATTGTCACCTTGGCGAGTTTCTTTTCTGCACCTCCTTGTCTTGGGATGATTAAATCTCTACTATAGTGAAAAGAGGATTTGAAGAGAGAATGTGCACCGATGCAGCTAGGATCTCCGGAAGTCAATAAATGCTAGTGCTAAGTTTCTCATAAAAATAAGGCAGTTTCCTGACTATATGCTAGCATTTTACATGAGGCCTCACTCCACATTCCTTGGGAAACACCCTCCTTGATGCATAAACCTGAATAAGAGCAGTGCCCAGAGCAATAGGTACTGTTCTCTCAGAGTCAGTGCTTTTGTTCCTGTGGCTACCGATTGGTTTTCTGTCCTGATTTGGCCTCTGTAGTAACTTAGAAAGGAAGGCAAAATTCCCTTAGATAAAGGGAGGCAACTTCACAGCAAGTTCCCTTATATATTTCTCTTTGCCCAGAGTTACCTAGAGAACTTCTACCAATTACCAAAGGACAGATTCCAGCTGGAAAAGAAGAAAAGCACTAGTGTGATTGTTGAGAAACTGAAAGAAATGCAGCAGTTCTTTGGGTTGAAGGTGACGGGAAAGCCAGATAAGGAAACTCTAGAGATGATGGAAAAGCCTCGCTGTGGAGTGCCTGATTCTGGTGATTTTATGGTGACCCCAGGAAACCCCAAGTGGGAACATACCAACCTGACCTACAGGTGATATTTCTAGATTCACAATTCATTCACTCAACCATTATTTATGAGCTCTTGTGGTGTACCAGGTACCTTTGGAGGATATGGGATGTACCAGAGATGCATAACTATCCCTGCCCTTGTTGAGTTTAGACTCTGGTGAACAAATATGAGAATGAATAGGTAACAATCTCATGGATCCTTTCAATCCAAAGCCTGCCATTTTTGTTTTCCTTTTCTATCAATCTAAAGATTAAGTCAATGTCTCATCAAGACTCATAGTAAAACCTCCCAAAACCTTAATCATTGCTGAGGAAAATCTAGTCTCACCTTTAATGCAACTTGCTGATGATGACCAATCTCTATTGGATATTACTATTTTCCAAGTAGTCAGCTAATGCTTTGTATGTACTTATATGTATTTAAGTCCCACAATAACCCTGTGAGAGGCATACCATTTTACGCTCATTTTATGAATGAGGAAACTGAGTCTCAAGATATATAGTAACTTCTGCAACACATACATTTGTTTTCAACCCAGAATCCTTCAAACCTTTCATCATTTAAGCAACTTACTCCAAAGCAGAAGAGTCATATGGTTGGGGATTACTGGTGCTTTGGTGGTGGGTGAAGTGTGAAAACGAACATTGGTAGAAGTGTGAACCTATACCCCCCAAAGATAGTGTTTTAAATTAACATTACCTCCATAAACATAATTTTAAAAATATACAAGTAAAGCAGAACTCAATCTGTTAATGGACGACTGTGATAACAATAATTAACCTTCTCATTTTAAAGGATTATCGACTATACCCCACAATTGTCAAAGGCTGATGTAGAACTAGCAATTGAGAAAGCCTTTCAAGTCTGGAGTGGTGCAACAAAACTGACCTTCACCAGGCTCTCCCAGGGAGAAGCGGATATCATGATTACTTTTGTCCAAAGAGGTAGGACAAAGAGGTCATGATCAATTGTGCTTTCCTTCCTTGGCTCAACAGGGATTTGACAAAGCCCTAACATAATTGTTTCATTTCAGATCATGGTGACAATTCTCCATTTGATGGGCCCAATGGCATCCTTGCTCATGCTTTTCAACCAGGCCCAGGAATTGGAGGAGATGCTCATTTTGATGCAGAAGAAACGTGGACCAAGACTTCTAGAAGTAAGTTCACAAACGTATGTTCACATGCAGCATCTGATTAATTTTTTCTATGTTAAAATCTCCTCCCCACAGCACACACATTCAAGTTCATGTAATATTTCAAACTCACACAATCTAACCATCTAAATTATTTCTGCCTCAAGGTAGTAAGCTAACTTAGGCTTAAAAAACCCTGAAGCTAACTACCAACCTTATTCTCTAGGACAGGAATTGGAAAGTTACACACCATGGTTAGATCCTACCAAACCTGCTCATAAAAACAGTTTTGATGGAACAGGGCCACGGTCACTTGTTTCTGCATCACCTGTGGCAATTTTCATGTTGGAAAGGCAGAGCTGAGTGGTTCAGACAGAGAACATTTGGCTCTCAAAGTCTAAAATATTTACTATCTGACCCTTTACAAAAGAGTTTGCTGACCACTGCTTGAGTGGCATGGAGATATTTAGCAAGTCACCCTTTTCATAAGACTCAGAATAAAAAGAATTAGGGCACCTGAGGGGAAGAAAAGAGGCTAAGGACAGGCATTTTCAATCTATATGATACTTCACAAGGCCATAGGGCAACAATATGCCACAGAACACTTTGTAGAAAATAATAGGAAAGGAACCTTTTACGTTTGCTTAGGGCCTGTTCCTCCTACCATATTCTCAATATATCTGAGTCTGTTCCACCTAAGTCCCTGTGCTAGTAACTGCATCTGCATTCTTAACTGCCCTTCTCTCTGGTTCAGGTGGTCATTTCCTCTTACCTGAACTAAGTGATCCATTGCCACCTGGACTGTCTACCTCCAGTCTCTACTCCCTCTAATTTTCCCAATATGGCCCTGTGGTTTGTCTTTCAAAAGCCCATCTCAGATCAAATCACTCTCCTACTTAAAACTCTCAGCATTTACCTATTCTGGACCAAATAATACCCCAATACTATCACTTGGTATTAAAGGTTCTTGATGAACTTCCAGCCCCATCTTTCATGGTTCATCCATATATTTCACAAATACAGGCCACATTACATATCTACTTTTCCTACATTACATCCTGGTGTGCTTTCCAGTTCCCTTATGTTTGCTCGCATCGCTTCCTCTTCCTTAAATTGCCCTTCCCTATGTCCCAAACTCCACCATTCAAAATCCCTCTCTTTCCATGCTGTGTTAGATGTCATGCCCCTAGTAACTTTCAGCTGGAACTGAGGCCATTAGTCTCAGAATCCCAACAGCCTTTGTTTCTCCTTGTCTAACTGCTCTCTTCGTTGTTCTGTGCATTCATCCCCCTTCCACACTATGCACCATTACAAATCTCCAAGTGCCTCATACAGTATTTCAGGCACTCTGTTTTTTAAAAATTTACTAGTGAATACAAAACTGGAAGGATATAATGACCCAGGAAATTAGTCCACAGAGCATGGGTAGAATTTTACTAGGCTTACGACCCACAAGAAGTTGACTGTGGTGGTAAGACCTTGGGTGCTACCCTTCACTTGGGCTCAACCCCCCATTACTCACACACTATCACAAGACCAGTGAGTATCACAAGACAAGATACTCAAAAATCTTTGGACTTCCATTCTTTTACTGTCAAAGCATTTCTAACAGTTCTTCATTAAAATGTTGGGAGAATTAAATAATATTACACAGTCTAGCATACAGGGGGTACTCTACAACTATGATTCTAACCAAAGCAATTATGTAGGATAATTCACAGCATGTTTATGAGATGGCAAGTAGACTGGAAAGTGAAGGATTTGCATCAGTAGTCAAATCCCCATGTACCTGCTGGAGCCCAGTGGGAAGGACTTGGAGGCCAGGAAAGGAGCTTGGACTTCCTGTGACAGGAAAGGAGGCTTTAGAAGCCCTGCAGTTCCCAGTCATGAGGCATGAAGCTCCAGGAGGGTACAAGGGAGGGAGGGAGCAGTGAGAGACAACAGCTGTCTCCTAGGGTAGAATTCGTGGAGTTGCTTGGAGAGTTCTGAGTCCAAAGGAACTCATGTGTGACTGTGGATCATTAGGGGCCAAGTGAGTGAGTCCCATGGTGGCAGGCTTCTTTTCTGTCCACTGTGACTTGACTAATGAAGTTAAGGTCCTAGGATTGGAGAGGGGCAGGTATGGGGGCTTCTGAGTGCCATGAGATATGTGCTGGCTGTGCCACCATGTCCTAAGCCTCTGCTCCACATCCATGAAGTGTGGTAATACAAATAAAGGCAGCGTCTCTTGGTTCTCCAATTTGATGATGAATACCCATCTATAACTCCTGGCTTGATTCCTTTAAATCTCCTTTCTTCAAGTACCTGAAAGGAGAATGGAAAAGGGAGGGATGGTCTGGGCTACTTTTTAGGTTTTGGAGTGGCAATGCTTGAGATGCAAATGTACCTTTGGATCCATTTGCAGCCATTCATCACACCTGCTTTCCTTTCAGATTACAACTTGTTTGTGGTGGCTGCCCATGAATTTGGCCATTCCTTGGGGCTTTCTCATTCTTCTGACCCTGGTGCCTTGATGTACCCCAACTATGCTTTCAGTGATCCCAGCACCTATGCACTCCCACAAGATGACATCAATGGCATTCAGACCCTCTACGGTAAGGGCACCAGAAGATCATGGCGGGATGCAGGAGCAGGCCTGGGGACCTGAACACCTCTCCCTCTACTTTTCTCTCAGACATGTGACCTGAGCAAGCGCTAATGAACTCTGTAGGTTGTTAGTCCCTAGTACAGCATTAGCAAAGGATTCTGGGAGTGAGTCTTTGCTACACTAATTTTTACTTATAAAAAGACGTGTGTGTGTGTGTGTGTGTGTTACACTTGTTTTGGAGGAGGTTCTTTTTGTATTTTTTACTATGACACAATGTTTACAACGCTGTATATGATTCAGAGGTATAGTGTATTACCGCACCACACCCACTAGCAAGGCACCCATTGGTTCTCCGCCACAGTTCATTAGCACCCTCCTCTCTCAGCTCCTCACACCCATCTTCTCCCTCTCATAGCCACAATTCTGCAGTAAGATTTCAAGGGTTTGTTTTGGTTTAGTTTTGTTTCTTCATATTCCATACATACGTGAATCACCTGATTCAATATTTGTCTTTTTCCTTCTGACTTATTTCACTTAGTGCCCTCCCCTCTAGTTCCACCCACATTACTGCTAATGGCAAGATTTCATCTATAAAAGTCCTTCTCTTTCCCCCAGGGCCTTCAAACAACTCTGTGCAACCAACTGGACCAACCACACCCTCACCCTGTGACCCCAGATTGACCTTTGACGCTATAACTACACTCCGTGGAGAAATATTGTTCTTTAAAGACAAGTATAAAATTGAGCTGTTCTTTACTTTGACTGCTTTATGGGCATAACTTAAAATTGGGTTCGAATTAAGTCCCACATTACACAGTACTCCACTCTTTCCTTGAATTCTACACAAATGTATCCCATTGGAATTTACAACTCAAAACATCTAAGAAAAGAAACCAAAAAGCTGAAACATTATAAGTGTTCAGATGTTTGTGATGTAAGTGGCCATGAGCTCTGTCTGGTTGGAGACCCCAGAGTTGAGTTTACCTGACATCAATACACTATTCTGTTCCACTCTAATTCAATTCAATCACGTCAAGGGAAACTATCACTGAAGCAGCTGCAGGAGAAATCTTCTAACTGATGAAAAATTTTCATTTCCCATTGACTGTTTTGTGATTGTGTTATCACAGGCTGAGGGTACTTGTATTGTTTTTGCTGGAATATTCTAAAGAGTCTCATTATTTCATATAAATGGTAATGAAAGAAAATAACAAAATAAAATTTGTCAATGTTGAGGAGCACAGAGTAAAATGTCAGGTCATGTGGCCTCCCCTGGCAACAGTGAGGCACTCACAACATGGACAATATCACCCAAAGCACTAACTGTGGTCACTGCACTAGAAAGTCTGCATCACAATACTGACCCATCCTTCCAGCAATTCTATCCCAGGACCCACGGAAGCTGCCTGCATAAACTGAGGTGTATGTGTGGTTTGATTCCTTTAGATACTTCTGGAGAAGGCATCCTCAGCTACCAAGAGTCGAACTCAACTTTATTTCTCTCTTCTGGCCATCCATACCAAATCCTATACAGGCTGCCTACGAGGATGCGGACAAGGACCTCATTTTCCTGTTTAAAGGTAACTGCCTAAGGTTTTTGATTCATTTGATGTCTGCCTGAAGGGAGGGGCACTACTTCTTAGTGCTCTATTCCAGGTTGACAAGAAGCAAGCCAGTGAGTGTTAGTCATCCTGGCTTTTGTCAAGAGCCGTGGGGTGTGTCCCTTCTCTGTCTCTGACGCTCTGTGAACCCAAGCAGGTTGTAGCCTCTTCAGGTCTCAGTTTCCTCGGCTACAACATAAGTAAATCTTATTAGACCTCCTTGGGTGTCCCTTCACCCTCTCCCCAGATAAAAACTTTTTAAGATACACCTATGCTGCAATTTATTCTTTGGGTATAAGTCATATAAGATATGACATCAAACTGTAGGACCATGAATATTAGCCTAAGAAGCATGAATTTTTATAGATGTGGGTACCCACTAGTGTCTCAGAATCCCGTGACCTTGTCTGCCACCTTTATCTTTTAAACAACATTTGTTCCAGTGCTGTGATGAATTTGTACCAAAACAAAGTGGTATAGATTTTGTAGGAATGGAATGGAAGGTCTTGATCTAACACAGAACCTGAATCATTGGCAGGAAGACAATACTGGGCTCTGAATGGCTATGACATTCAGCAAGGTTATCCCAAGGAAATATCAAACTACGGCTTCCCACACGATGTCCAAGCAATTGATGCTGCTGTTTCCTACCAGGAAACAACATACTTCTTTGTAAAAGACCAGTTGTGGAGGTAAGGCCAACTATTTTTTCAACTGGAGACCAAAATCCATTTTTTCACCCTGTGTACAAACTACTAATGATCAGGCATCTGAAGGTTTTAAGACTCTGAATGGACCTTTACAGGTCACAGGATGAATGACTTGCCATGAATTTTGAAAATGTTATTTTTTAAGCATTAAAACGCCTGCACAACGGTGTTAAGATTCCCTATCATGAAACAGCAAGTCCTAATTAACACTAAGGAGGAATGAAAAGAGGCTGATTCTAATGAACTTAATTCTAATACACTCAAGCAAATGTTATCCAGATAAGCTCTATTTGATGTCCAAGTTGAACTTATTTACTAATTTAGCTAAATAATTACTTATTTAGCTAGTTTACTTATTACTGAAATCTACATTTTTTTAAAAACAACACTGTGCCAGCAATCAGGAGCTCATTTTAGTATTAATGATACCTGTATACATTCTAAAATGTACTATCCTTAGAGGTAAAATGTAGTCAGGTCATGCCTATGATTTCCCCTGACAACAGTGAGGCACTCACCATATGGACAATATCACCTTAGAAGTACAGAATTACCATTCTCAGTCCCAGTAAATAGAATGAGAAGATTTGTATCAAGGCACTTTGTAAAGTACATGCGACTTAATAAAATCATTATCATTCTATACTGCAGTGCTCTTAAAACACATGACTTTTGTTTTCTTATCAGCTATGATAACAAAAACCAACGCATGAATTCAGGCTATCCCCAAAGCATAGAAAGGACCTTTCCAGGAGTTGGAAATAAAATTGATGCAGTTTTCCAGCAGGATGGTAAGTAGAATAAAACTATCAATAATTTTTAATCACATATTTGCATTTCAGTGTTATATTGGGAAAGAAGTGTAGGTCTATTCATTTAAAACACCTGAGGTTTGTCTTCTCAAACTAACTCAATAATTTAACTCTTATTTTTATAGACTTCTTCTTCTTCTTCAGTGGACCAAGATACTATGCATTTAATTTTAATGCTCACACTGTGACCGGATTCGACAAAAGCAATAGGTGGCTTAACTGTAGATAAAGTTGATGCAATATCAGATTGTGTTTGAACACATTTTTATGAATATAGAAGGGAAGTCTAATTCACATATCTATTACATTATGTCCTTTTTATACTTTTCTAAACAATAAATAATATGTTGCTGTACTTATTGGTCTGTCCTGCTGAAAATATACATTTGGAGTATTCCACTATTTGCAAAAGTTGATTTAGTTTTATCTACAATAAATGCTCACTTAACATCATTCATAGGTTCTTGGAAACTTCAACTTTACTCAAAAGAACATGTAAGAAATCCAGATCAATGTCATTTCATTCATTCATCATTTCAGCAGGTATTCTCTTTCCATCCATAACTTTGCTTGGTTGGTATAGTCAACTGATGAGGAATGAAACAGATGGTGAAAGTCATCCCAGGGAGAAAGGGATGAAGCCTTTTTCATCATTTCAATATTCACTATTTCATTACCTGTTTGTCTGACTGCTGAAATGCTCAAATGTTCCTGCGTCTCTGTAAACATGTCTTGGGTGTATGTGCCAAACGCCATTGAGTACTGGGCATTGGGGAGAAGTAAGGATTATGGGCAACACAGACATCAGCCCTTGATTTTACAGAAAATGTGATGCTATCTTCCACTCTGGGAAAGAAATGCTGTTGACACACGTTATGAATGGATTTGTGTGTCCCTTTACCCCCCAAAATATGTTGCAGTCCTAACCCCAGGTACCTGTGAATATACCTCACCTGGACTAGAGTCTTTGCATAGCTGAGACTCCAAATTTAGCTAATAGACTTAGCTAAAATGTGGTTATACTGGATTTGGACAAGCCTAAGAATTGGGGTCCTACCAAGAAGAGGAGAGACACAGACACAGTGGAGAATACCACGTGAACACAAAGGCAGAGATGAAGTGAGGGAGCTACATGCCAAGGCTGACCACCAATGGCTAGGGAGGGAGGGATCTCCACCCAGCCCTTCCAGAAAGAAGAGCACAACCCTCCTGAGTGTCAGCCATGACTATGGGCTTCTGCCAACCAGAACTGTGGTAGTGCACATGTCTCTTGTTTGAAGCTCCCAACAGCCCTAAGAAGTTAATATAGTACATAGGCAATGGGCTAGTTTTGTCTTTTGTTCATTGTTTCTTTTTATCTGGGATGCTGGAGCATGGAGGTAGAGGGCTAGGTGGGGAGGGAACACTATAGATAACCAAGGTTGCTGCACAAAGAGTCGTAGGCATAAAATTCAACAAATCTCATAAAATTGAATTAAACCAAGCTTAGGTGCATATATTTGCTAATGACTTTTTCTGTCATGAACTATAGGACTTTGGGGATCATAATGGCCAGTCCAACATCTAAGTTATTATAATGTCATATTTGCAATTTTTGATGTAATGCAGCTGATTACACAATAAATGAGTATCATGAAATATATTTCTCACTAGCATGTCCAACTTTCCTTTTCTATTAAAGTTTTTAAGTTCCACAGATAATTTAATATAAATGGACACCCACGGTTTTTAAATTATCAAATGAGTTCAAAGAAAAAATTGATTTTTAACAAATGATGTGTCTACTTAAAATTTCTTACAATACCACCAGGTAATTTATTTGAGGTGTAAAAAGAAGGTAAATTCTGATACACTTGTAGTGTTCTATATTCCTGTTAAAATTATATCCCATTAACTTGTTAGATACTGTTTCACAGTTCATGAAATGACTTATAAATTTCAGCATCCTTAAAAATTTCCTGAAATATCTTATTTTACAATATGTGAATACAAACTAGTATATACTATACTTGCACTTTTTCATTTATTCAACAAGAATAAACCACCTCATGTCCCAGGTGTGATGCTGGAGAGTTAAGGAGATGTGTAAATCATCCATTGCACCAATGTAGCAATTGCCAGAGGATCTGCAAGAACTGTTTCATTTTTAACAGCAGAATAAATGTCTTACTTTCTAAAGCCTCTTGTGATATCAGTTTGTATAGACACCAATATTAATCTTCTTAGAACACCTGCAAGGTGCGCTAGCTACTTATGATAGTTTTGGTCCAAACCTCATCTGTACATTTTTGAGATGAGAACTGAGTTTATTTTCTTTCTTTCTTTCTTAGCCATATTTCAAAGAGTCCTAGGAAATGACATCTAAAGTACAATAATTTAAAAATTTATCCTTTTTGAAAGTTCTCTTCTTGAGAACTTTCTGACTGTTAACGTTAAAGTTTTATCTGAGTATAAGAGATGTTGGAATCTAAGTTTAGAATTTAAACAAATTAATGTTTATTTTAGAATGAGTTTCTTCAAAAATACAGTCTAAATCAAGACTTTGGTATGGTTATTTTACTGGAGACAGGGTCATAGGAGGCAAGCAGAGGAAGACAAGGAAGAAGGAAATGATAAGGGTGTGGTGTTGAGGGGCTGCTCTTGGCAACTGAGGCTTAATTCCACCCAGACCTCCTGAGAATCCTACAGAACCTCACAATTGTTCAATCACCAGGTAATAAAAGTTGGGACAACCTCCTTCAGGTCCCTCCAGCATCTCATCAGCCTATGCAGAAAGCAAAATGACACAGAGTATGTGCTTGTTAAGGTTGAACTTAGTCAGAGCAAGGTAAGTCACACACACCTGTCCACCACCAGCCACCACAATCAGAGGTATTCAGAGGGAGTGGACTAGAGGACACCAAAGACCCCTTCTGTATCTGTTGCTGTGAGGTTAAAGTAATGGGAAACTGGAGAAATCTTCTCTTGAGAAACTTACTAGCCCAAGAAAAAAGATGTACAAATACCCATACTGGGTTTGAAATCTCAGTGTGGCAGAAGCCACTAGCTGCCTATGTTAGCACCATTCTTCCCTCTTCTGCAATGATTTCACTGCGGTAGCAATGTAACCAGCTGTATTATGTAATCTCACGACTGGATGTGGCCCAAAGTTTAGAAATAGATTACCAAGATGTGTAAGCAGAATATGACCTAGTTTTCTAGTAGAAACAGGGAGTTTACCTTCTCTGCATCCTCTTTCCAGCTGCCTGTGGGCAGATACAATCTTCACAGGACCTTGAGAAGTGTTCTGAGCCAGGAGAATCACGTTGAGTGGGGGTGGGGAAGAAGAGAACACCTCCACCTGTGATGATGCACTGCTGTCACACAAGTCCTGGACTAACAGATCTGAACTTGCATTGTGTAAGGGAGAAATATTTCTATTGTTTTGCTCATCTGTTACTTGATGTTTTCCTATTATATCCACATCACATTCCAACTAATACATCACAACTAATACATCACATGAAGTACCAGGGACTCACCACAATCCCCAGAATGAAGTCACCCTTTGACAATTCTGTCCAGACACACCAGCTTCCACTCAGCTTTCTTGACTGGTTTGCAAACATACTACAGAGGATAACACCTCCAAACTTTGGGAAAGAAAGATCCTAATGTGGAAGACACCAAAAATATATTTCAAATAATCATGGGAGCAAAAGGAAATTTGGCCAAAAAACTAAAAAAAAAAAAAAAATTAACATTCTCAAAAAGTAGGAAGACATATTTTCTATCCAAAAGAACACTCATAGAATGCAATGTTAGAAACATTTGGATACTCAGAGAACATGAAAGAACCCTTAGAAATTAGATACAAAGCTGAAATTTAAAACTCAATAGGTGAGCTGGAAAATAGAATTGATGGAAAATAGTACAAAATATATTAGAAACACAGAGATTCAGTCCAGGAGGGCCAATAGAGATGTATTCCAAAAAAAGAAAGAGAATGGGAAAAAAGATTACCAAGTTGGTTGATGGCATGAGAAGAGTTTTACAATAGGTTCAAACTGGCAAAAAGTCTTGGAGGAATGACTTCAAACAAAATGGTATTGCTAGCTTTCCTATTATGTTTGATTAATTTGAGACTATTGGAGAATTTGGGAAGAATGAGCAATAAAATTAAACTATCTAAAGTGGGAAAAGCAGTGTACAAGAAAGGAGATGAGATCACAGCACTCTCCAAGACTCTTTTGAGAATGCTTCCATAGTGACAATTGCATGAACACCAATTGTTGACTTATCTAAAAACTCAGGAAAATTTAACAGGCATGGTCTTCTTCCTTTCTATAGACAGATTATAGTAACAGTTAACATTGAAAAGTTAGCAAACAGTAGGAAAAGCATAGTATTTATGAAATTAAGCACCAGGAAAAAAAGCTATAAAAAATTTTGAAAACATCTCTGGTGAGGAAGACTTAAAAGGCGTGAAATGTTGCAGATGAAAGCTAGTCAGCATTATAAACAAATATCATTTGATCTCTCTCTTTTTGGAGGGGAAGGGATAACTGTTATTTTCACCATTTGCTCAGAAATGTTTTAGAGTTTAAAAAAAAAACAAAAACAGAAGAATGATATTATGAACACACTTGTAATAGCACCTAGCTTAGAAAAATAAATTAGTATCATTATTACTGCTATAAGACAAGTCTTTTCATATTGACACTATTATTTTTTCCCCCAGAGATCAAACAAATTTTAACACTATATACACATGTTCGGTAAGTCACTAAATATTATTTCCTAAAGAGGATTTTTTATCAGGATAAGTTTTACATGCAAAGGGAGTATCTCTAATTTAGGATTTATAGTAAGTTCTTCAGCTATGTCACAGAAATTTTATAGAGATAAGAACATTTGGAAAAGCAAGAATATTTGGGAAGACCTCTGAGTTAAGGAGTTAAATTTGTGAAAAGACAGGAAAGGGATGTAAACAAATGACAGAAGAAAAGAGCAGGATGCATGCATTTGCTCAGCCAGATTTCCTATATCTCATTTTCAAGTGTTGTTTGCATATCTCTACTTGCTGGCCCTTTTCAGTTGCATTGCTCCCATTTTGTCTCTTTGTATGTCTCTGAGTCCTCCAATAAGATTGGAGTGGTACCTTACTCATATTTGCATAAAAGTGACATTAAAGTACTCAATAAACATTTGGTGTTTGCCCTGGTAAATCAGGAAAATCTGATTCAATTTTGTTTTCATGACATAGCATGCTCACCCATTTTGGAGTTCCTTTCAAAATAAAATTATTGTACAAACATTCAAGAACACAGACTTAGGAAAACCTCCAATTGTGAAGACATAATATGAAGAAGGACTTCATACTATATTCAATTCAGTAAGTCAGGGATACATTGCACAGCTTTGTTTCATTGTGCAAAAACTCTAGAGTGAGCTCACATAACCCTAAAGGGTACAGCCCACCACACACATAGGCAGGTTCTAAGGTACAGCCTGTGGGACCACCCTTTGACCAGCACGAGACTGCAATGAACAATGACTGTGTTGAGTAAACAAAGGCAAAATCCAGTCAACCCAAGGAAAAAAAAAAGAAATACTTCATGGCAAGTATCTTTTTTTCTGTTATTAATTAAATGATGATACAAAAGCCAATTCATGCCACGTCTCACTATTACTCTGTTCTGTGCAAACAGAACTAGCCTTCAGCTAAAGAAAGAGGAATGAAGAGCTTTCTGCTGCTGTTTTTGCTCTTTATAACATTTTCTTCTGCATTTCCTACAGACCGAGAGAAAGAAAATGAAGAAAACATGCAACTGGCTCAGGTACTGTGTCAATAAACATTATTAATGACTAGCCATAAAAAGTTCACTGTACTGATTGTGTTAGGACCTAAAATGAGAGCAAATTCTGAGTCCTGCATTTTCTTGTGAGAAGGAGCTGTCTTTCATTCCCCAAGCTCTAAGGACATAGGGAACTGTGTGAGGGGTGGTGAGCAGGGTGGGGGCTAGGGGGAAGGCAGGATTTGCTATAAATTTTAGCAATATTCATAAAAAGAAAGATCACCCTGCAAGAAGTAGAGCTCTCTATAAAAGCATTTCAAACCAACCAGGAGAACCCAACTGAAATCTGAAGTTTATCACTGCATGCGTAAAACATAACATTTCTTTGGAGAGTCCCTCTAAAAATCAGTCCATTTAATTTGCTTAATTTGATCAAATCAATTAAAATTGCAATACGAATACTTACTGATCTCTTCTAGAATTTGTTTCAAGGAAACACCAAAATAAAAGTAACAGCATAAGTATGTAAGACATGTGACCACGTGTCACGTAGCAGCCTGACTCTCTCCCGAGGGTTTGGAGTTCTATGGGCTCCAAGCTAAACTGTGGCCCAAACTGTGCTTAGGCCAACTGTGATCACACATGGTTCAACCACTTCTTGAAAACTGAAAAAAAAACAAAACAAAAACAAAGTGACTCTTTTCTCTCCTCTTTGCTTTCTCCCTTTCCTCTTTCATCCTGTGCTCTTTCCTTTGCCTCACTCCTTATTTCCTTTCCCTTTCACCTATAGTCAAAAAGGTTTTCAGGCAATTTTGTTTTATCTTGAGATAGATATTTTTCTCTCCTGAAGTCTATGTCTTTTTTGTCTTTTTGGTCAGGCCTATCTCAACCAGTTTTACTCTCTTGAGCTGGAGGGAAGCCATCTGGTTCAAAGCAAAAACAGGAGTCTCATAGAAGGCAAAATTCGGGAAATGCAAGCATTTTTTGGATTGACAGTGACTGGAAGACTGGACTCTAGCACTCTTGAGATCATGAAGACCCCCAGGTGCGGGGTACCTGATGTGGGTCAGTATGGTTACACTCTCCCAGGGTGGAAAAAGTACAACCTCACATACAGGTAATGCTGTGCCAACCTAATTCCCCCTAGCCCCAAAGAACATGACTATAATTTCTAGGGAACAAAAATAATAATAGTTCATTTTGCCAAGCACTTTCTGTGTGCCTGGCACTTCACAGATATCCTATATTCCAACCTCCCAAGAACATGTGAGGTAGGCACCTCTATAATTGCCACCTTAAACACAGAGAAACTGAAGGTTCCTAACTATAGTCAAGGTTACACACTGTTCCCATAGCCAGGCTCTGGCAGACACACTCTGATCTCTAGCTTTAGCCAAATACCTCTATATAGCTGTAGAGCATAAGCAGTGCCCTCTCACGGCAGATGCTTAAATGCCCAGATCAAGTGTGCTCAAGAGAAACAGGAAGACTCTGGAGCACAGCCAGTTCATGAGAGTGGCACGTGTAAGTTACGCGTGGCTACTCACAGACGGTCCGCAGGGCATGTGTAGTGTTTGCTGCAGACACTGGAAGGGAGCTGCCTAAGGGCAGAAACAGATTCAAGTCCTGACCTGAGATAGAGGTGGTGACCTTGACCACCACCCAAGAGTCTTCTACCTGACCCTAATGAGTCTTTCTGATAGTTTTCTGAAGAAAAGAAACTGAAATAAAAATAAGTTCAGTAAGAGATAGAATATAAACTAACTAACTGTTTGTGGCGCTCAACTGAGAGAAATGCCTAAGTTTGGTTTCCACAAACCATTTGGGAAAATAAATCTCAACTCCTTTTAGGATATATTTATAATACATTCATAAATTTAGCAAGCACATACCTATTTAGGTATGCTTCAGGTAAATCATTTGACCTCTTTGCATCCCATTTGTAAGGGTTAGACTACTACCTGATGGATAAAAGAATTGAACTATGTAGTATATATAAGTGCCTGATTTACATAGTTAAGTATTGTGCAAATGTAACAGTACCACACCCAGTTACTATACAGCATATGGCTGATAAGATAGAAATGCTCTTTTTGTAGGATGTGTATACATACATTCAATTGATATATTTCTGTTCATTTTTAAGAATTGTGAATTATACCCCAGATATGGCACAAGCAGATGTGGATGAGGCTATTCAAAAAGGTTTGGAAGTATGGAGCAAAGTTACTCCCTTAATATTCACCAAGATTTCCAAAGGGATTGCAGACATCATGATTGCCTTTAGGACCCGAGGTAAGATTTTAACAGAAATGAAAGTAAGGTTATTTTCATCTAAAGATATTTGAAGAGGCTGATCATTTTCCCCCATGCATTGTCTCCCAGTCCATGGTTGGTGTCCTCGTTATTTTGATGGCCCGTTAGGAGTCCTCGGCCATGCCTTTCCTCCAGGTCTGGGCTTGGGTGGAGACACTCACTTCGATGAGGATGAAAATTGGTCCAAGGATGCAGCAGGTGAGCCAAAATTTCTCTGTGAACAAAATGGTATTATTCTAGAGCATCCCTGGAAAGAACAGCTTGCCAATTTGCCCACATGTTCCATAATTTCCATCTATTCCAAGGTGACCTTGTTCAGTGTCTATTTGTGCCTGCCCAGTTCAGAGCCATGTGCACACAACGCCCTTGTGAAGCCATCCATCCCGGTGTGGTCAGGGCATTCTTCACTTACACGCTCACTCATACACTCGCCATGCTGGGCAGTGCCTGCAGCTATGCAAGGTGTGGTATGGACTACAAATTCATACCAGAAAAGCTCCAGTCCTTTGGAGACTGATGACCTATGTGGTGTATAAAGCCTGGAGTCATACCACCATGCAAGACTGAGTATGCTGCATGCATTACTCATGGCAGAGGCCGTCTGTGGCTTGAGAGTTGACAGACGATGCGGAGAGGTAGTAATTGTAAATAAGGGGTTAAGAATGGGGTGTGGGTTCATGGCCACAGAGGTCTACTTGGAGGATGAACTTCCCCTTCTAACTCTTGCGCCTGTGCCAAGGAATAAGACTCTTGTCTTTGCATTTGACCTATTTCTTCAGACTAAATGGATTGATTTTATTTTTCTTAGTGGATCTGCCTGGCACTAAAATAAGAGGTATTTTATTATTTTGTGCATCAAAATATTTATTTTAGTAGATGTGCTCATCTCAGGTCTGGTGTTTTGTTGCCAGGGTCCCAAGAAAGCAAAGCCTGTGATTCTGCTAATGGATGGTCCACAGAATCACAGCACAGTCGTGACTAAGTGAATCCGATAGTCTGTGAGTCAGTTTTACAGTTTCTGCAAAGCAGAAAATCAGTGATTCTAAATGACCCATGGCTACTCATGGCTAATTTTGGCCATGTAATGCAATTGTTTTGCAAAGTGCTAGTGAAAAAAGAGGTAAAAATGTCAGTTGGCTGTTCTTTGGGCTCCAGGACCATTACTGCCTGAAGCAGCACTGTCCTGAGGATGAAGAAGGTAGGGTAGCATCATAGGGAGATGAGAAAAGAGTTGAATGGAATATGTCTGCTGTATGTCCTCTGCTGAT
Organism: Galemys pyrenaicus; assembly: GCA_019455555.1. Lineage (NCBI taxonomy): Eukaryota > Metazoa > Chordata > Mammalia > Eulipotyphla > Talpidae > Galemys > Galemys pyrenaicus. Next base: position 2,052,089 of record JAGFMF010011417.1, read on the forward strand.
TCATGTCCTAAAATTTCTTTGGAGTTAGGCTAAATTGGAGTTTGGCCAATCAAACACAGCAAATGTTCAGTTTAGGAAATACCCTTATCCTTACCGACATCAGGACTCCCCTCCCTTGACAGACTTTCCTTCCATAGATGGAGGCAGAGATTAGTCAAATATTTCACTGTCCTTTCATCCTACGAAACCCGGTACTTTGTGGTGGTTACTCTAACCCACAGTGCTGTAAGCCCTCTTACAGTAGGGTGTACAGGGTGGGTTATTACAAAGTGCAGAGAGTTCTGGGCCCCAAGTCAGCAAAACTTAGTTTTTGGGATACACAGAGCCTTCAGCCATGTTCAGAGAGTTCATGAACAAGTTCCAAAAGGAGTGTCTTCTTGTTTGTTTTAACACATCCCCCCAAGGTCAAAATTTTGGTCTTGGGTGACACCCAATCATAGCTCTTAGCTCATTGCCTTAAAAGCAAACACATCTTCCTGTATTCTCTAATAAAAACATGAAACTTCAAGCAAATGCAATCTCCAATCAATTTTTAAATAGGCAACTTGCCAATAATTTGTAATATATATGTGATAATGTCCTTGGTCGGAATAGGTAGACTCACTCTGGAAAAAAGGGCAAAAATATCCTAGTGTGATTTGCTTGGGAGCAATAGACAATAGTCACCTGCTAATCCAGTGACTTCCTTCTGAGAGGGAACAAGTGAGTGCATCGTGATGCTGGAGGAGTTGGGCACATGTGGAGACGTTCCTGAGGGTATCCCAGGGCCAGTCCTGTGTTTACACGTGTGTTGCACACAAGCACGCACTAAACAACTGAAACAGGTCTTGCGGGCGACTACAAGTGTACACAAGTTGTGATGTAGAAAGACAAAGATCTGCAGTTTGACGGTTTGGCTTTTGGTACTTTTAAAATGTATTTTCTTCCATCTTCATTCTTCCCTTAGGTGTAGTCCCCTTTCTTTAGAGGTTTGGGTTTCTTTGGGAGCTTTCCATTTACAACCTGGGCAGATTCACTGATTTTTCTTATTCTCTGTTTCTGAATTTACAAAACACAGATAACGCCACTCTTACGGGAATGATGCAGGTTACCAGCAATAAAAGGGAAGACACCTTGCAAAGCACTTGCCCACGTGCACATTCAGAAAGTGTTTGCCATTGATGACTGGTAATTATTAGTGTTGCTGATGATGATTAGAGTGACTTTCAGGCAGAGAAAAAATATTCACAAGGGTATAGATGTATAATTAATCATCTACTTAGTTACCTCTCCAAGGCAGTCAGGGTGTCTTTTTCTAGTGTCATTCGACCTATAATATTGTGATCATATGAAAGATACTCCACAAGTATTTGGTAAATAAAGTCATTCAGTAATCCTTCAGAGTACATTCCACATCCCAACAATGCAGGCTCTGTGACCGAAATGGAGGATATGTTAGTGGAGGATAGTGGAGAAAATGAGACTCAGATGTTTCCCTTCAAAGGGGAGCACATAATCAATCGAATGGCAATTGAAACCAGTCTTATTAATGTTGGGATTAAGACAATTAGAGCCATGCAGTAGAAGCACATGAAAGGAATGCCAACCCACACTCTGACCTGAAGGCTCAGCAGCAGTTCAGAACACAAAGCTGAGTAAAGAGGACACCAAAGAGTGTTCTGGACAGTGACCCAGCCAACTCAAATATGAGAATCATGGTAGAAGAGAGGGCTAAAATGACAATAGGATTCCAACTGTAAAGAGCCTTCAAAGTCTGGACTCCACTTAGAAGATCTGAATTTGAACTACTTTTTCCAAGAAACACTTGTCTGTTAACTTGTCTGGAAGGACATCCAGTGATATTTATTATCAGTCAGACAAGGGGCACACAGAGGCCAGTGGAGAAAAGCATGAAGACTGACTATAAGATAATCCTGACACTCCTTGTTTGCTTTGTGCGTATATCACTGGGCAAGTTTCCATCATGAAAGATTCAGTCTTGTCCTTAGGATCCATAGGCTCTGTCCTTGCAAATCCAACAGTCTTCTTTATATTTAGAACCTTACAAACTAGTGGGAGAGACAGAGAAAAAAGGGACAAAATTCCAGCAGCCTGGTAAGACTCTTGTAAGGATAAATGCAGGGTACTATGGCCTTGTGTAGGAGGTGCAGCTAACAATTCTTTCACCCAAATAAACACATGGATAACCAGCAACAGCAGCTGTGACCAAATGCCCACTGTTGATAAGCAGTCACCAAGAATAAAAGACGGTTAAGACCTGGTCCCTGTGATGAAAGGATACACAGCTTGATGAAAGGAACAAACAGAGCCACTGTGCTATGACCGAATTAAGTCTATGGGAGCTCAAAGAGATGCACTTAACTCAATCTGGATAGCACTGGGGAGACAAGGGAAGCCTGGTGAAAGAAATGACTCTAGAGGGGATCCCTGAGGAGTAAGGAAGCTAGTTAAGCAAAAGGGAGTAGCAGAGAAAATAATCTGGGTAGGTGAGATGAAGATATCAAGATGCACAGATTAGAAAGAACATGGCAAGATAAGAAATGCAAATGATCTAATATGTTTAGCTCCAGGAATATAAAAGTGAAAGATAGAGCTGGAGAAAAAGCAGAGACTAGATCATGGAGGGCCATGTTAAGGTCATTGGACTTTATCCTACAGCCAGTCAAGAAGCTCTGAATAAGTAGGAGAAATTACCCCCATTTAGTACAGCCTAGCAACATCAAAAAAACCGATGACTTAAATTTTCTTTCTTTTTTTTTTTTTTTTTAAATTTCTGGGACTTTTTATTTTTTTTTTATTAGTTATATTTGACATCATTTTTAGTCCCCAGGGAGTACCCACCACCATTTCACCCGTGCACCATCACCTCAGTCCCTTGTGCACCCTCTGGACTTAAATTTTCTTAAGACTATCCATTTCTGAGACACTTGTTGCCTACCATCTGCTTACTCTAGATATAGTGCTCCATGATGTGCTCCATGATAATGCTCCAAGCATTAGTGTGCAAATATTGCCCAGATAAACAATGGCGCCTGTGTTATAAGAATGACACTCAATTTGGCAAGTCTTTTCTTCTTTTGCCTTAGTTACTTTCTAATCTTGGATGCAACCACATAGTGTTAGTGGGTTCACAAATTCATATTTTCCCTGTTCTTTGTGAAGGATTCAACTTATTCCTCGTGGCTGCCCATGAATTTGGTCATTCACTGGGGCTCTCTCACTCCAATGATCAGACAGCCTTGATGTTCCCAAATTATGTCTCTCTGGATCCTAACAAATATCCACTTTCTCAAGATGATATCAACGGAATCCAATCCATCTATGGTGAGCAACTTCATAAATCTGTATACATGTGAACTAGGTAGGAAGCTTTCAGAAGGAAGTTGAGAAAATCACTTCTTGAAATATTATCATGAAGTGTTCACTTGGGTAAGATCCGCTGTAGCTGTATTTCCACATGCCATCCTCGTTCACTGTGGCATTTCTTTTCTCATCAAAGGAGGCCTGCCTAAGACACCTGCTAAACCAAAGAGACCTCCCACACCACATGCTTGTGACCCCGACTTGACATTTGATGCTATCACCACATTCCGAAGAGAAGTGATGTTCTTTAAAGGCAGGTAAACCTATTCCCTTAAGCACCTCAACTTTCTATGAAAATGTATCTTTCCAAGAGATTTGGGGATAAAAAGTGGAGATGGGGGGAGTGAGAATGTGTGCCTTTTACTTTTCATCTTGAAATTCTTATAATTGCCCATGCTATTTGACTGCTTTCCTTTGTGCATATACCTCTTACTTATTTGATCAATTAATTTTTAAGCAAGGTCTTTAATTGCCATTGCATAAAAAAGTGAAGCAGAATCTAATTTCAGTGACTTCCTGGTTAACATAATACACCAATACCAGCATGGGGTTGGACTGATTGACACTATTTCAGGAAGTGATGGAGTTTCAGGAATTTTATAAAAATAGTTCACACCATTTCAGTAGCTGGAAATTGGCCATGTAGGAGTATTTACACCCTGGAAATGAGCAAGTGATAAAAACAGCCTTTTTCCTGCATGGAGAGACAGCTTGTTAAATATGTATCAGCAGACACTCTTCAGTGTTGCCTTGGTAGGAAACTCTTCTCTCACCACATGCAATGTTTTGGAAATTAAACTACAGTATGATGTATCAGTTATGTGTAGATTGTGACATTATTTTTGGAATAAACTATCAGGACATATGCCATCTGACAAGGATACAAAGGCAAAAGGGAAGACTACTTGAAACCAGACTCCTTCCAGTCACAGCTCTAAAGCCCTGTGTGACACTGTCACTACTGTGCTCCTAACAGCCGAGCCCTGGAGAACAGCTGTCAGGGGGCTGGGTGGGTAGGTGGGGGGCAGCATGGGACAGGAGATGCAGGTAAGGACTTTCCAAGTTTCATTCATACACTCAGAACTTTACAGCCAGAAGGAAGCATCTGAGGAAATATTTTGGCATGCTAAAGGTAACATTTCTTCATTCTAGCCAACACCAGCCCCGAAGTTCTTCCAGCAAACCATGGTGTTGCCTTAGCATGTTTGGTATTGGTACTGTGGCCACTCAGAACTACCTATGAGGTGCCAATGTTTGCCCAAAGCAGCGGCACAAAGGCATGCCCTGGGTAGTCCAAAGGTACAACTGTACTCACAACTACCTTAGTTTGCTGAGGGAAACTATGTTAGCACTCTCAATTATTTGAGAAAAATATCAACAAGTTAAATAAAAGACAACACTAAGCCTGCAACATTTTCACTGACATAGATATACATGTAGACTGTATGTGTAAAGTGTTTTTGTTAACACAGGCATCTATGGAGGATCTATTTTGATATTACCGATGTTGAATTTGAATTAATCTCTTCCTTCTGGCTATCTCTGCCTGCTGATATTCAAGCTGCATATGAGAATCCCAGAGATAGGATTCTGGTTTTTAAAGGTAACTTTGCCCACCATTATTTTTCTTCTCCCTGTGGCTGACTGGTCAGTGGATATTTTGATGCAAGGAATATAATCTTAATGCATGAACTAAATAGGGTTTCTGTCTTACTTTAGATTCCTGTCATAAAGAATAGCTACTCAGGGACTGTCTGTTGCTATGAGGACAAATTCCACCCCAATAGCACGGGAGTTAGAAGAAACCCTTATGATAAATTAAACCATTATTTTCTGCCAAATAAAGATAACTCTTCTTTCTTTTATATTACCATTTTACTAGGGTTGTTAGATTTTGCAAATGAAAACACAAGATGCTTTTAATTTTATGTAGATAACAAATTATTTTAGTACAACTATGTCCCTTGTAATATTTTGCATATACTTATACCAAAGTTAGTTACTGTTTATTTGGAATTCAAATTTAACTTCCCTAACTTTATATAATTTCATCAAATTACTTGCCTTTGGGAATTGAAATTTAAGAGAACATGTCCAAACAGACTTAACTGTTTTATCAGAGTTAGAAAAAGCAGTAGATACAATGAAACCAGTTGACATGAGTGTGCAAGTTATCAACTGTACTTGATATTTGCTATAAGCAACTACAAAGGTGGTAAGGATGAATAGAGACCTAAATCTCAAAGCATTGAACTGGGGAGGAAATAAGAATCTCTGTATTTTCAAATTTCTTAAGACATCTTTCCTACCTGTAGGAAATAGAGTAGGCAATAATCACTTTCTTTCTTCCCAGATGACAATTTCTGGGTAATCAGAGGCTATGCTGTATTGCCTGATTACCCCAAATCCATCAATATGTTTGGCTTTCCAAGATATGTGAAGAAAATTGATGCAGCTGTTTGTGACCACAACACAAAAAAAACCTACTTCTTTGTGGGCATTTGGTGCTGGAGGTAAGTTTACAGATCACTGATTCCTTTGTTTTATCATGGTGGAAAATACACACATTGCATCACTTTCACAGAGGAAAAAATTAAAATGACCTATAATTTTCTTAAAGCAAGTTATGTTGAAAGAGACTTAGGTAGATGACATTCACCAAATCAAAGAACATTCCAGAGTTCAGATATCTTTCTCCAATGTAAATAATAAAGATTAGATAAGGTAATAAAGCTGGCAATGCCAACCAAATTGCCAATGACACAAATGAATCCAGTCAAAAGTCAGGCTGAGCCCTTAATTTGATTTAGTATTCCTCAGAAAGCATCAATCTGAATAATGATGTAGCTTTTCCCCTCATTTCTTTCTTGCAAGAAACTATCAGTGATTCAACAAACATAACTTTATCCATGAGTTTTCATTGATGCAATTAGTTTTCATCTATTAGGCCTATTTTTTCCTCCACATGCCCACTTGACTCCAAGTTAGGCAGAAGAATAAAGTGTCCCCAAACAAAGATTCCCCTGGAAATCTTGCCAATTCATGTACCCAGGTATGACGAAGTGACCCAAACCATGGACAAAGGGTTCCCACAGCGGCTAGTAAAATACTTTCCAGGAATTGGTCTCCGAGTTGATGCTGCTTTCCATTATAAAGGTAAGCATCCACGCCTAAGCTATCAGGATACTTGGAAGATTTTACTGACTGTGAAGAAGGCAGCCCAAAATCTTAAATATTTCCATTTAAATGCAATTTACTACTCTTGTATACAGGTATTCATAAACTGTAAGCTTGCAGACATTATGGCAAGCTGGATTCATAAGTCCTGGACTGTATTCTCAGTTATACTATTTCAAATCTATGTAAAAAAATGCAGAGATTAGTTTTACTTATCATTGATCAAAAAAAACCATAAAAGACATTTTAGGTGTGAAAAATGACTAAGCACAGGACTGAAGGGTAATTCTCAAACTATAGAGCATGTAGTTTAATACACACAGCCTGGAGTTTGTGTGTGAAAACTATAAATTCTTCCATTTCTGAGGTGGAAGTGCAGGTAAGATCTGGGAAGCTACAGCTTTGGTCCAGCTACTGTCTTTAAAGACAGCAACCTAGACATGGAGTCAGCAGGTGCCTAAAATTGGTTTTGAGTGACACATTTTTAATTCCAATAAAATCTAACACAGAACCTCAACACCTAAAACAGATAAAGCAGAACAGCTCTAGGAAAATGAGAATGTCAAGTCCAAGGTCATACCCACAAGGGCCTCCTTCTCACCGAGTCACTCTTTTGAAACTTTGCTTGAAAACCTTTGGCATTAAACTACAGCCTGCCTTGAAAATCACCTTTTATTCCTTGACATCTTCCTCAGAGAAATAAAAACAATAAGATTTTTGTGTGACAGTAATAGATAAAATGTATCTGCCTATTATTTAAGTTTCTGTTTTCCCCCATAATGTTTAATTATTTTACTCTCCATTTGTAAAATTAAACAGTGTGGAAGCAATGCTACAGTTGTACAAGGTAACTAATTGTGATCCTGTGCCTTCTCTCCAGCATTCTTCTATTTCTTCCGTGGATCAAAGCAATTTGAATATGACCCTAAGGCAAAGAATGTTACCCGCATCATGAAAACCAATGCTTGGTTTCAGTGTAAAGAACCATTAAACTCCTCATCTGATTTTAGTATCAGTGAGGAAAAAGTACGTTCTGGAGGACTGTCAATGTCTTACAAGAAAATAAACGTGCTTGTTTTCAGTATTGTTCATGTGCTGCAAAAATTCTACAATTACCAATAAGTTCATAGGCCTACAATCTTTTAATTTGAGCTCTACTAAAAAGTAGAAGAGAATTACTTTTAGCATGAAGTTTCCAGTCCTAGTTCTAAATACCTATAGACAAAAACTAAGTAGCCATTTTGAACTGCTGGACTCTTTTTACAGTAAATTATTATCTATAAACAAAACTCTCACTGTTCTTTAGTCTATTTTATGTTCTATGGACTTGAAGAAGTAAGCTGTGTGTCTTATAATAATAAAGACATTTATTAAAGCATTCTTGAGCATTCTCTTTTGTCTAAACCTTTGGAGCTAGAGGTACCCAGTATACTACATCCTCTTCCCCACCCCTGTCCTGACCCTCTGAGAAACAGTGTACACCCGAGGGAGCAAAATATCACCTATATTACTGGTAAGGCTTATACTGCAGCCTTATAAGTGTACAGTGCATATATGTGCAAGCTGGTTTCCTAATACCAAATTCTAGAGTGAGATATACTTACTCACCAGCTGAAAAGTAGAGTGGCTTACATGAAAAGATATTCTACATCACTTATCAGGGAAATGGGAATCAAAACAACAATTAGATTTTATCTCATAACAATTAGGATGACAATTTTCAAAAAGGAAATGGTACTAGTGTTAGTGAGGAAGGGGAGAAAAGGACCCCTCATGCACTGTTGGTGAGACTATAAATTGGAATAGCCACCACCGAAAACAGTACAGAGCTTCCTCAAAACCTTCAAAATAGAAATTGCATTCAATGCAGTAATCCCACTTCTGGGAATTTATTTACCTGAAGAATATGAAAACACTCACTTGAAACTATATACACACCCTTATGTCCATTCAGCACTATTCACAATAGTCAAGATATAGAAACAGTAGAGTACCCGACAACCGATGAGAGATTAAGAGATGTGGTATATCTACTTAACCATAAAAAGCTGAAATGTTGTCAATTATGACAACATGGATCAGCTTTGAGGGGATTATGATAAGTGAAATAAGTCAAAAGGAGAAAGACAAATATCACATTATGTAGCTCATCTGTAGAATGTGAAGGAAAGCAAAATCAATCAGACAAACAGAACAAAAACAAAAGAAAACCCTCCAACTCTGCCAAGTTGGTGGCACCAAAGGGGAGGGAACAGTTGGTGGTGAATGGTCATTCATATTTGGTGTTAATGTTGGATGAAATGGCTACTGAGGTAAGAAATTTACCCCTGAATCCTATACAGTGTTTTAAACTTATGTTACCCAATAAAAAGGCAATTAATAAACTAACCTCAAAAAAAGTAGTGTGATTAGTACTTAACATAATAAACTCTTAAATGCTATTCAAGCCTGATTTGTTTCCTTGCATCTGCTCTAGTTCTGTCATACCTGTGATATTAAAACTTGGAGAGTGTTTTGAGATTACGCAGATATCTGCTTTCTCCTTAATTTTCAAGAAAAAAAATTTATCCATATAGGAGGACAAAATATAATTATAAATGTATTCATATTTAGATCCCAATGTAATATCTAAAAACAATGTTTAAGGAACATATATTGACTACTAGAGCTATGTTAAAAATTTTAAGCATGAACTATGGGTTAGTTGACATCACTCATTCTTTTGACGTTTATATAAATTGCACTTCCAGAATCACTTGAGGATTCTAAGTCTGTTCAGCGAGCAACTGGAAGACAACAGCATTCTTATTCTAAATGTCCTTCAGCCAGACACAGTAACATTAATTCAAAAGAAAACATGCACACCTATGTTTAGCGCAGTATTACTGTACAAAAATGAAAAACAATGTAAGAAAATTAAAAAGAAGAAGAAAAAAAGTGTAAACAACCAAAAACACTAAAAGTCAAACTCAGTTACTCAAAATTGGAATAAAATATGGACCAATTATTTCCCTTTCCAGTAAGTATGCCCTACACTTACTAGAATCCAAGTAACTGGAACAGCAAACTGCTCCTTCTGGTTTTCTCAAGAGTCTGTGATCAGGTCTTGAAAGAAATAGCTTTAGAAACAAAGGAAGAGTATATTGACAATAGTTATTCATTTTGGAGATTTTCCAAGCCCAAGCACGGGCATGTCTTGTGGGATACAGACAGAGGTGCAAAAGAGCACTAGCCCCTAACATCTCAGATTTAAACAAAGGAGAACTCTTGAAAGTGCATGATGTTTTCTATGTTAACAGTGCACACCACGGTTTTACTTAGTAAATATACAAAAAGATCACACTTTTTTCCATTAATGTGTAAATATTTACAAAGTAAGAAAGGTCTATCGTCTTGAGGACAGACACTACCTACAATGTAGGAGACTCAGCCCACCACCTTGCTAAATGGTCCTCAGGCAAGTGGGGTGGTGGGCTATTAAGATTATATATTATTAGACATTTTAAACATTAACAGATTTTTCTATAAAAATGGAACTTATTTTAAGAAAAAACAAAAAGAATTCAAAATTTTAAAGTGAGAGACAAGATTTCTGAAACTCACTGAATCTCCTCAGACATTTTTTTATTGAAACAGAAAAACAACCTGCTTTGAACTTAACTCCTGATTACAAGAACAGCATAGAATGAGTACTGACCCTGTTTGGAAAGGATTCTCTTGGGGAAAATAAATTCCTATATTTTTAAGCCCTATCTTTGCTGTTTTTTTTTTGTTTGTTTTTTTTTTTAAAGATTTATTTATTTATGCATACAAGCACAGGGGCACAGGCCAGAAGTGTGGGGGGTGAGAGGATTCACCACAGAGAGCGGGGAGCA
>JAGFMF010011417.1:2062553-2074438 GCA_019455555.1 Galemys pyrenaicus
GAGCAGAACAGGCAGATCAACTGAAGTACACTGCTGAGGGGAGCAGCGGGCACAGCAGGAGAGGTCTGCTGCACCATGTGGGTCCCCCTCCTGGCTGGCAGCAGGGATCGAACTCATGCTGCAGCGGCTGCGGTCTGCTTCACAGTGCGTTGCTTAACCCACTGCGCCACCAGGGAGGCCCTATCTTTGCTGTTAAAGATAGTTTGTGCACCAGTTAATTCTAAAAGAACTCTTCAGGTAATCAAAATAATAGTGACCATCTTCTACTAATAATGACTAGTTACTTTATGGAATCTCATTTATCCTTATAACAATCCTATTAGTGGGTATTGTTGCTATAATATAAAAATGAGGTTTAGAGAGATTCTTAGTCTTTGTCCTACACCACATGATGAATGTTAGGATCCAAATTCTATTCATATATTCACATTTTACATTTTCTCCAGAAATATGAATGTTCTAACACTCTATCATGTCCTGTACTCACCACCACTCAAAACAGAAATCCCTTCTGTTATCAGCTCACCTATAATAACCTGCCTCTCGGGCCTCCCTGGTGGCCTAGGGTTAAGTCTCTGCACTATCACTGCAACGGCACTCAGCTATGGCCTGAGTTCAAACCCCGGCCAGGGAGCTAAGCCACGTGGCACAGCAGACCTCTCCTGCCTCGCCCGCTGCTCCCTCAGCAGTGTGTTTCAGTAGATCTGCCTCTTCTGCTCCCCACTCTGTCTCTAGTGAATCCTCTCACCCCTGCACCTCTGGCTTACACCCCAGTTCTTCTATGCAAAAATAAATAAAATCGTTTAAAAATATATATTGACATAATTAAAAATAAATAAATAAGCTGCCTCTCCTGTTCACCCCCAGTCCTGCAGCACCAGCCAGCTAGCTCCATTGCACTGTGTTTCCTAGTTATTCTGCAATAAGTTTCACCAAAGTTCTGATTTCATGATCGCTGTGGTCTATTTTCTCAATGTATGTACAGGAAGAAGGAACACAACAAATTCCACATTAAGCAACCCTACACATACCAAGTGACAAGTGATAAGACCTCAGGTTATGCCACACTCAGTGGTGCCTGTCTCCATCTATGAAGAAATTTCTGCAAGAGATCATTGTCAGAGAGGTTCTGGGAACTCAACTATGTCTCAGCAATCCAGGTTCTCAGCCCGTGGCTCTGTTATTTCACAGTAACTTAAAACAAAATAAAAACAAAAATAACTTAAAACACTAGCTTCAGCTATTTGTATGGAAATACATAAGCAAAGAATGGCAGTAGCAACAACTGAAAGTTTTTATTTCACCAAATATTTACACATCCATAATCTTGCTTTGGTTCTTGAGATCACCCATTTTATGGAGAAGAAAGCTAAAAGACACAATAAGCTGATAACAAAGATAGAATTAATATCTAGATACCCTGGCAAGCATATCTGTTTTCTTTTTACTCCAACTCTTTGCTAAATAATATTCCTCATCTCTTGTTAATGGTTTTAGACTTAATTGATGCCCTTCCTTAATGTAGGGACAGTATTTTAGTCATCTTTATTTTCAGTATGGTGTCCAAAACCCAAGAGGTTTCAGGGAAAGTGTATTCAATTGAAGACCTCCTGTTCATACTTCCATGGTCTTGTTTGGGTTTTCATGTTCTCCACATTACATGCCTCAGGTAGCAGCAGAAGTTTGGGGGATATTTAAACCCAATGCACTGTCTTGCATAATCCAAAGAAGAGGAGCATTCAGTAAATTTAAAATTTATATTTAAACCCCAAAGACATAACTGCCAGTCACCCTGGAAGTAGAAGGAATGGCTGCTCACAGAATCACAGTGGCAGCTGCCTTAAGACAACACATACATATACACACAGTTTGTTACCTAAATTCCCAAGGTTAGCTGGCTACCTTGGAGGCTGCCAGTCAGTCTCACACACCATCTAGATGAGAACAATCCTAAAGTCCTCCAGATCGGGCCTTCCCTTTTCCCCTGAGTTGGGCCTCTCTTCACTGGTCCTTAGAAGAGCCCACACTAATACACACCCCACTCTTATACTGAGACCACCACCTTTCTTTGGTTCCAGTGCCTGAGCTGCTGACCCCGGGCTGCATGTTCGCAAAATAGCAGTCATCCTCACCTGCATTCAAGTACCTTAAAAGCAACCCAAAATCCCAATAACAATAGGCAATTCCCTTGACTGACCTGGAGGATTTGGAGCACTGGAATGAGTAATGAAAGTCAGTTTTTGTGTGACTGCAGAATTGAGGCTACCAAAGGAGAGTGGTGGATGAGAGTCCAATAGGGAGGGGGGCCTGATGGACAAGGGTGAGGATTGCTAGTGCTTGAATGGTGGGTGTGGTGTGGTGATATACATCTGAAGAGGTGTGAACCTGTACCCCTAAAATGTATTCAGTGTTGTAAACTGATGTTGCCTAAATAAAGATAATACAATTTAAAGGGTAAAAATATTCCCAGAAAAGACTAACACCCACCTGAACTCTGAGAACTCAAGGATCTGGTTGAAGCAGCAGAACTCCTACTAAATCAATTTGATAAAAGTCTTTGAAAGGGAACATGCTCACAAGCATAGTCTGGGGACAGACACATTTTTCTCTCTGTGGTAACACAAGACTAGCTGATGAAGTGAGATAATTCCTGATTTATTCTTATTTCCCAAAAAGGACGGCTATTAATCATATCTTCCATGTTCACCCCAAGGCTCTGAGGAAAAGTAGGAGAGGACAAAGCAAATACAACTCCAGTGTCTGGAACAGTTCAGGTCCTAAAAGTAACTAGCCTCAGTCAGGCAATTACAAAGGAGGGTGATTTGTCAGGGGAATCAAAACCCCCATTTCCATATCTTCACAACAACCAAGCAAGTCCACAAATCAGTTATTATCAGAATTATGATCAAGAAAATACCAGGTATGGGCAGTGAGAGGACACTCAGGCTGGGATGAGCTCTCGCTTAACCTTTTCAACTCTACAGCTGAGTGGACACACGCTGTCACACCTAGCTTTCACAATTTTCTGAAGTAAATATTCAAATCTTAACCATTATTTAAAATACTCCATGTGCCACCTAGTGAAAATTTGACCAAAAATGAACAAAAAATGTGCTGTTTCATCTATTCTCTAGGGTCTCAATCAAGGAAAAAATGCAAATAAATGAGAGGTCTCCTCCAGTGTCCAAAACACGCTTCTCAAGACAACATGCTTTGGCAGGTAGATTACTTTGAGCTGAAGCCAATAGAGACCCTACAGGCTTATAAGAAATGTTTACTACTCCCTTCGTATACTAAAAAAAACAAAAATTGGTGATGTTATCCAGATTTAGGGTTATCTCCAGAAATAACCTTTCTATAGCGAAACCTATGTGGTTAGCAGGGCAAACATCCAGGCACTGAGCAGCTCCCTCCTCTCTCCTGAATCCATGGGCCCCCATCCCATTCCTTAACTCAACATAAATATCCTAGTTTTGCCCTGTTTACTTTAAAATTTACATCTACATGAATTGTCCCTATATATGTAATTAAATTTGTTTCTTTTCTTCCACTAATTTTATGTTAATTTGATTGTTTGACCAGCCTGAGAAGGAATTATAGGGGTAGGAGAAATTTCTTCTCCACCACTACACAAATACAACCTACCCTTGAATTTCACTAATTTCAGTGTGCATGTGAATCATCCAGGCAGCCTTGTAAAATGCAGATTCTTAGATGAGGCCAAGAGTCTTTGTTTCTGAAGAGCTCCAGTTCATGCCTACACTAAGGGTTTCCAAAAATACTCTGAGTAAAAAGCATCTAGTCTACCTGAATGGATCATTACAAATGCTAATTTGTAGAATTACAAATTCCAAGAGAAAACATGGGAGAACTTTATTAAATATTCTTTTTCTTTCTATTTAAGTTACAAACCCAGATATCACAATGGAAGAACTAAAAAAATGGAACACATAAAAATCTAAATTTCTCCCTGGCAAAAATACTACAAACAATGGAAAATAGGAAAAATGTTTGCATATGGAAAGAGACTGTTTCCTTCTTTAATGCTTTAAACTCTTCTTTTTTTTTGACTTTCAAACCATTATTATTTTTTTTAATGTTGAAAACTCTTAATAGCAATAAAAAAATAACCATCAACTCAATAGAAAAACGATCCAGTGACAGGAATATTTCATGGCCAGTGGAAGGAGGGCTTATATATGTTCAATCTCACAACTGAAGAAATATAAAAAGACAGTTAAGAAAAAGATAAAATTGGTAGTAAGATAATGATAAAAATAAAGATAAAAACATTGAGATACTATTTGTGAGCTTCTCTGGTCCTCAGAGTAACTTGTTTGCTTTTTAATGTCCTAATACATAATGCTGATGAGGGAACAGGATAAAAAGAGCTCTCACATCCCAATAGTATAGATGTGAACATTTGCAATGCAGTTGATGGGCAATTATAGCATCCTTTGAGCTAGTCAAAACCACTTCCAGGAATTTATCCTTAAGGATATACTTGTGTTACAGGGCAACCCTAATATAAAATGGGTTTGCCTGACTGGGTCCTCACCAGCGAGCTCAAAAGGCACTTATAATGTCCCAACTACAGGCACACACAACAAAGGTTAAAAAAGGACTTTATTTTACAAAAGAAGGGGAAATAAAGTAGTGAATTACACAAGGAGAAGAGATGGATACAAGTCTGTAAATGTCCTATCAGATCCTCCTAACTGGAACCCAATGGCACAAGGAGAGCTGGCTCTGAATGAAGAAAGAGGCCCTAAGGCTCATATCTCTGGTTTTATACCCAACCTGGCTGCTTAACTGCACCCTCAAGTCCCAGTGATCCACTCTTTGATAATGACCTTATAGGATTTGCGGTTTTGGGATATTGTTGGTCAGGAGTGGGGCTTGGAATTCATAAACCTATTTGTGTAATCCCTTCAGGACTACCTTTTCCCCTAACACTTGAACACTTAAGTTGAACATGCACAGAAAATGCCATTTTCCATTGTAATTATTGAAAATAACCAAATATATGCTGATTATTATAATTTTATATATAACTGTTATGAATTCATACTAAATAGCTAAACTAACTAAATGAATAAAATGCAACCATCATAAAGAATACTATAACTATTCTTGTTACCAAAAAATTCGTCAAGAATGTCATCAAAATTAAAAACTTTTGCCCCTTAAAAGAGAATGAAGAAACAAGATATAGTCTGGGAGAAAATACCTGCAAACCACATATCTGACAAAAGGACAAAAAACTTCATTAAAAAAAAGATAGGAAGAGACAATTAGCAGAAGAGGCTGTGTGACCAGCAAATAAGCACAAGAAAGATATTGAATGTTGTCATTAGCAAATGAAGGCCAAACTGAGATATCACTGCACCGTGATATCTAAAATGAAAGATAGTGATAATACAACATGTTGGTGAGGCCTCGGTCAAGCAAAGGCAAGTTAGGAATGAGTAGGCACTTCAGGGAGAAGATAGATGGGGCCTCAGAAGAACTAAGTTTTAGAGATCAGGATGGCAAAAAGGGATAAAGGAAGATTGAGAGATGGGACAAAATTCCAAGGGGGAACTAGCAAACTCCCTAGGACTAGGGGAAAAGGGACATTTCAAGAACACAGGAGTGATAAGGGATGTGATGTGGTAGAGTGAGAGAGACCACCTAGAAACAACCAATCACAAAGAGACTCGTGGAGCTTTGGCATGCTCAGGGAAAGAAGGTATATGTTCCCTCAGACTCCACTTCGGCTCCCTTGCCCTACCTGGCCTGGTTCCACTGGCCTGGGAGTCCCACTTTATTTCTGTTCCTTTCCTTCTCAATAAACTTTTTCTTTTTCTAAACGAATCTGCCTCTCCTTGCCTGAGTGTCTGCGGGAGTTCCTTCTGTGGCTTCGTGAGACACCAACCCTGACTGGGACTCAGCGCTGCCACTGCAGCCTGGGGTCCATTCCTGGCTGGAAGACTAGGCCTAAAAACCTGAAATTACAGGTATCATTGGCAGTGTGGAGAAAGTGGCAGCTTATTCATTGCAAGTAAGAATATAAAATGGTACTCTTGGGAAATGAGTTTGGTAGTTTTTTTTAAAAACTAAGTATAGATTTTACAACTCAGGAATTACACTTCTGGCATTTATACATGGTAGAGAAATGAAAAGTTATGTTCATATACATGATTGTTCATAAAAGTGAGGCCTAGGTCACGCAAGGGCAAGTTAGGAATAATTAGGCAGTTTAGGAAGGGGACACGTGAGGCCTCTGAAGATAGATAAGGAGGGCAAAGAGACACGGGAAGGTCCAGAGATGGGACGATATTCCAAGGGGATCTAGCAAACACCCTAGCACTCGGGGTAAAAGGACATTTCACAGACAAAGGAGCGAGACGAGATGGTAGAGCGATTTGAGACCTCCTAGAAACAACCAGCTGCCCCTGAAGCGTGGGGCCCATTCCTGGCTGGAAAACTAGGCCTGAAAACCTGAAATGACGGCATCAAATGTTTTATTTGTAATGGGCCAAAATTGAAAACTACCAGAACGTCCCCAATTAAAGATTAAATGTGTAAACGTGTAACATGTCAAGTAGATGTAAAAGAGACCATGTCTTTATCAGAAAACAATAATAGATGTTTGGATTAACTGTTCACGTCCTTGGAGCTTTGTGAGAGTAGGAATAATGAACAGATTTTCAGAATAACTTTATAGTCAAGGTTGGAAGGCTGAAGATCTTCCCCCCTCCCCAACTACAGATATTTTCCCTCTCTTGCCACTAGATGGCCATTCCTCAGCGTGTTTGAGCTCAAACAAAGCCCCAGGCCTCTCCTAGACTCACCTTCACATCACAAATCAGACCTAGAATCACACCAACCAATAGGGTGGCCCCTCAAAGAGAATTTGTCCACCTAGTAACTAAGGAACTCAGAGTCCTTTGAAGAAATTTAATGAGGAAGGAAAGGGGTGATAGTCCAGAAGAGCCATTTACAGTGTGTGCCTTTCCACAAATGCACACAGTCAACTAACCCAAGTTTGCTTCTGCCACAGACGACTTAATACTTACTGCCTCAACTTCCTATACCCTCTTCCCCCAGATAACTGTATAGCCCACTTCTAATACATTATAATAAGTATCTATCAAATGAAAACTTTGACTTTATTACATTTTTCTTTTTCACTTTGCCTAACAAAGATAATCTGGGGATGTTCACAACACAAAACAAAACTGCTAGTTGGTTTTACAAACTCTGAGAATATAGTACTTAGTTATAAAATTAAGTAGTTATAAATAAAAAAAAAACTTAAAGTTTGTTTATTCCAGGGATAGGTGGGTTTTCATTTATATGCTAATTTTGAGCAGTTGGCAATGCTGCCTGGAATGCTATTCAGGCACAAGAAGGTATGTCATGCTGCTCCCTGATTGCTAGGAGGCTATGCTTTATTATGGTGAAAAGTTAGAGAAAATGAACATAGATTAAGAGGCACCAGGAGGCCTACTCACCTGCTCACAAATTCCCCATCTAGAATTCGACTTTTCAGAGGTGATTCTTCACCAACTTCTCCCTGCCACCACTGTTCCTTTACTAGATAATCTGCTGAGTCCATTTTTCCTGTGACACTAATAAGTAATAGAGGAAAGAAACTGAGGCAACCCTCCTAATACTGGAGTGAAGGCACCTGAGCAAACACGTGGTAGACCCAGAGACATCAAGAGGGCTCCTTGAGGCCTTCAGATGAAGAACAGCAAGGCACTGCACCAGCAGACACAAGACAATCCTGGCAAGTAAACACTGTTTAATGTGATGACTGTGTACTAAACCTGAAATCAGCATTTAGCCAGTCAGTAAGCTAGCAGGGTGCCTCTAAGTGCTTACTGTGGCTCTTGCACGTGTATATTTTCCTGCTCCAACACATACTTAAGGCAGATGCTGGGTTGTGGTGAGGCATCTTTTTTAAGGCTATTTACCTGAGCCCAGCTGTGATGCTCATGTGGACAAGTCTCTACTTATTTGGTCCCATTTAAAGGATTAAAAAAAAATTCCTCCATTCTCCTGCTGTAATTATTCCTGATCTTTCTGCTTTAGAAAAGACTGGAAGAGTAGGTATGCTCACTGCAAAAACTACTGAAGAAGGGCCAGACCTCCTTTCATCACCAGCAAGACTAGAGTTCTTTCTTCAAAAATTGTCTAAAAGAACACTGTGCAGAAAAAAATTAACATAGTGACTTTCACTGCCATTCCTCAAAAGCTCTGCTTGAAAGTTGATCTTGGGTTGAGCTCTAAAAACCTAGATTTTGGAAGAGTTCCCGCAAATAATGGGTAAAATTGGCTCATTGTGCCTAAACTGTTTGTGTAAACAATTAGGTTTATACTGACCATCTGCTTTCCTCCTGGAAGCATGGAGTTCGGATACATGCCTGGCAGAGGAGGCATGTCACCTTCCCTCAATAAAAGCCCGAGGAACTGGCTGCTAACAAGCTTCCCTGGTTGACAACACTTCACAACTGTGGTCATACCATGTTGCTGAGACTGGCAGGCGTCCTGTCTAACTTCACTAGAAAAGCAGCCTTGGAAACTTGGTTCCAGAGTTGCAAAAAGATGGGTTAGGGCTGGAAAACCAAATAAATATGAGTTAAGTATATGAAACTTAATATAAGATGTGAACTCCATGAACATTAACTAGAGTTCACCTGTGTCCTGAACATGTTGAGGAAACATGATGAACTTCTCGCAGCAACTGGGGAAAGGGTATTTTGCCCCTTAAAAGCATCATTTAGTTGATGACTTGATCCTATATGGCAAAAGTAAATAAATTGTTGTATGAATAAATGCTAGAAAATGATCTTCCTTGAGGTGTAATCACCTTAAATCTAGAACTCTTAAGTTCCTCCTTGCTTTTTTCCAAGGTTTTGCCTGACTTAAGAACTTAGAATTAAAAGGAATCTCAGAGCTCATCATTCCTTCTCCTGTCAGGGCAGAAATTCTCTTGAAAATAATCCTATCAGATATTACTTCAGCTCTTCCTCACATTTGGTGTTTCTCCAATATTTTTCTCTAAAGTACAATAAGGGGGCCTCCCTGGTGGCGCAGTGGGTTAAGCAACGCACTAGGAAGCAAACCACAGCCACTGCAGCATGAGTTCGATCCCTGCTGCCAGCCGGGGAGAGGACCCACATGGCACAGCAGACCTCTCCTGCCTTGCCCACTGCTCCCCTCAGCAGTGTACTTCTGTTGATCTGCCTGTTCTGCTCCCCACTCTCTGTGGTGAATCTTCTCACCCCCACCCCTCCCCCACACCTCTGGCCTGTACCCCAGTACTTGTATGCATAAATAAATATATCTTTAAAAAAATAAAGTACAGTAAGGGAATAATTCTTATTGACAAAGAAGTAATGTTAGGTAGAAACCTGATTTGTTAACATAAATTTACCTGAATTTTGCTACCCATTTTATTGTATGTCTGTTTGCTTAACATAAAATTATTATACATTCAGATATAACCTATATCTGATATATCAGATATAAGCTATAATGAAATCTCTATTTCTATGGATATAGTCATCACTATTTTAAATAACATGGTTTGAGACAAAATATACTTATGTAACTTTTTCTTTCTTATTATAAAATACATGAAAGAAAAATAAATATATGGCACCCCCTTGTCCCCAGGATAACTGCTTGATATTTAAGTATATGTCTGGGAAAGAAATGTTTTAAAAGTAAAAAAATAACCCAACAGTTTTAATATTGTGATAGATTTTGCTTACATAAGAAGGAATAAAAAAAAAAAAGACTTGGGTATTAACAACTGACTGGAAGACCTAGAGTTGAGAGAGACAGACAATTAGATATAATAACCAGGTTTCCATCTGAAAACATAACTTTCCAGTAAGGATCCAAATATGGCAAAGACAGAGTCCTAAAATATGAAGAAAGGCTGTCTGAACATTTATTCACCTTGATTCTTGGTTAATATAAGGTTAGGCTCTATAAACCCTTCAGTTATACTCACTCAGCCGCTGTCAGCAGAATCACCATACAGGCTGAGCACTGTAAGGAATTTATTTTCCAGAGGAAGAAAACTGGATCTCATAAGAAAAATAATTGGGATTGCAAGTCTATTAAACCATGTGGTTGACCAAATAGGAAAAACTATAAGGTTTCAAAGACCTAAAGGAAGTGGATATTACACACACACACACACACACACACAGGAGGAAGTTAGGAGTTTTGAGAGACAAAACTACTGAACAAAATTCTAAGTATTTGGCTATAGGACTGGAATTTACTCCAATATTCGGAAACCTAAAGGTACCTACAATGTTTGTCCTGCAACACAGAGTGTGTCCTGAAAAATGTCCAAGTTCTACTTCTGGTTTCTGCTATTTACCAACTGACTGATGGACCTTTGCAAGCTTATTTCTCTGAGTTTGTTTTCCCATCAATAAATGGTATAATAATTTTCACCTAGGAAGACTATGGCCAGTATATTTTAGAGTGACTAGCATGTAATAAATACTGAATACACAACAGCTCAGAATGTGTTTAAATGAAACAATCTATGTGACAGTGTTACAGGACAGGGAGAGGGGCACCCCAGAACCCACAAACCCGCCCTCTCCAAATGGGTTCTGCCATCCGCAGCATCAAGCAAACATATAAAGCCTTTAATGGAAAGGAACTTTAATACAATTAGGGAACAATATGAAAAAACAAAGAATATAGTTACTAAGTCATGCATCCAAAGTTACTCATCTCCTTGAGGGTAAAAATCCAGCCAAATAGGACTGCCCCAAAGCGAGGCCAAAAATCTGCCACGAGTCTAAAGGACCTTTCCGTAGAGACCCATAGAAAAGGGTCAGACAAATCTGGGAGGAAAAGAGCAAAATCAAAATCAAGATGAAAGCTCCCATTATTAAGCTTCCCACGGGTCTCTCACCCACATCTGTTCCAACCAGTCCAAGACCAAAAAGCAAGCAGCTTCTTCACATGTCCCTCTGCTCCACGTGCCTCCTCCAGGTCTCCTTGCTGCTCTCCATCCTGCTTCCTTCTTCCTCCCTTCCTTCTGTCTCCAATCTCCTCTCCAGCATCTTCTTATCCCTGCTCAGCTCTACCCCACTTAGGGTGGGACAGGGATTCTGAAACATCCCCTTTTCCTGTGGATCACCCTGTTACAAAAGTACCTTGTAAGCTATACAGCTGTCTGAGAGGAATAACACAATCTTTATTAGGATATTTAGTTCCAATGT
Organism: Galemys pyrenaicus; assembly: GCA_019455555.1. NCBI lineage: Eukaryota > Metazoa > Chordata > Mammalia > Eulipotyphla > Talpidae > Galemys > Galemys pyrenaicus. Next base: position 2,073,803 of record JAGFMF010011417.1, read on the forward strand.
TTAGTTCTAATATTTAGAACTAAGGACTATGTTTAAAAAGACTCCATTGACTAGGCAAGGCAAAAGAATTGACCTGGGAAAACTATTCCACTGCTGTCTGGAGTGTAAAAAAAATTTATTGCAACATATTTAATTGTATTCTGATAGTCCATTTCTCTAAATAATGCCCTTATGCATGTATTCCTTGGTTTATCTATGTTTTATACTTACTGACTTTTTAAAAGATGGACTTTAGCTATATCACACTCCCAACCCTGCACACCTTTACTTCTCACATTCCTACTTTACTAATACCACAAAATTTTTTAACAAAGGCAATAGTGTCACATTTTTTTAGTATGTAAATAATATTATCTAATTCTCAAAATAATTTATTGTGATTAAATTTCCATTTACATACAACTTTCTTTTCTTCTTAAAGTTTACTTATTGCTTTGTTTTTTCATTTTTAATTTTCTATACCCATTCCAAATTTTCAAATGCTCCAAGTGTTCTGATGTGTGTCTAGAATAATTATTCAAGTCAAATATTATGCAACTGCACCCCTATGTTTATAGCAGCACTCTTTACAATAGGGAAGACCTGGAAACAACCCAAATGCCCAAAAACAGATGAGTGGATCGGGAAGCTGTGGTA
>JAGFMF010011417.1:2079991-2169021 GCA_019455555.1 Galemys pyrenaicus
TGAGTAGTATTCCATCGTGTCTATGTACCACAGCTTCCCGATCCACTCATCTGTTTTTGGGCATTTGGGTTGTTTCCAGGTCTTCCCTATTGTAAAGAGGGCTGCTGTAAACATAGGGGTGCAGGTATTCTTAAAGCTCTTTCTTAAGATAGCAGGCGAGGAAGTCTGCAACCAAATGATCACAATTGGTACTATTGATATGCCTTGAAGTGACAGAGAGGCACTTCAAGTCTGAGAGTAGAACAAAATGACTATGGTGGAAAACTTAGATCTGATAGGAAACAAATGAAGATTTTAAAATACTAATGGTGGCAATAATAATAACAGAACATCTGCTGCATAACAAATGGTGGCAGGAATTGAGTCACCAGCTCTGTCAACCATGAATGCTACAGTTTAAGTGGTCTGACCTTTTTTAGGACCCTATATTCAGCTCTGGATTTAAACCTACATGATGGATATTAACCTGAGCGAAGGATGAATATGAGAGGAAACAAGATTGTACTATATCCCTGGGAAGAAAGCTTTATGCTAATAAATAAATAAATATAAATAAAGGAATGGAGCCATTTATTTAGAAGAGTATATGAAAATGAAGTGAGATGAAGAAAAATCTCAATCACCTAATCTTTATAGGAAAAGGACTTTATTTTTCCTGGAATAAATGTCTCAATTAACCACTACTGGCAAAGGTAAGGATCACCTACATTTTGTAGTTGCATGCTCAAGAAACAAAAACTGATTGCTAGGTTGTGCTGTAGAGTACAGAAGTGAGAGATTTAAAAAAGAAGAAAGAGATCAGAGAAAGAAAACTTCCATAAGTGGCAAGAAAAGGAAGAACTACTGAGAATAATGTATCAGATGGTTAAACCAGAACAAAAAAAGGTTTAAATAATGCATTATTTATTCCACTATAGAGAAACAAAACAAAGGAACAGAAACACTAAACCAAACAAACTTAGAAATCCAGTTGTTGAATTGAGGAAGGGGGGATAGGTGAAAGGAGAGGATCAATGGACTGCAGTGGAGGATACTGGGGGGCTTTTGTGGTGGGCATGGTGTGGTGACATACATCTGAAAAGTATGAACCTATACCCCCAAATCATACACAGTATTTGAGGTAACCATTGTTACCTCAATTAAAAAAAAAATACAAAAAATGTGTGCATACACACACACACACACACGTGCATCATTTATTCCAAAAATAAATGTTTGAAACTTTATGTGTCCCTTCCTAGATATTTTAAAAGAAAACTATAGAGTAAGCAAATGTTTGCAAAATTTTAAACCCTTATCTCCTTAGAGAAAGAGACCAAAAGAGCTTTTGAGACTTCCTCGGTCCTATGATTCTATGACATTTCATGGAATCAAGAGCATGATTAAACCTGAAGAACTATAATAAAAACAAGCCTTATGTGTAATTATAATATCCAAAAGTGCTGCTTCTTCTCTTTTGCTGCTGCTTCTTGTAGTTTTCACCTAAACAGCTTCAAACTGCAAATTAGCATTAAAAAAAAAAGTGGGTTCTCAAGGAAAAGAAAAAAGTAAACATTTCTGAATTCAGAACATGAGTCTAGTTCCAAGTCAATATTTTCGCAGCTGTTATAATTTATTTGCTATAACTAATATTTATTGAGCTGCTCTCTGGATTTCATATTGGAGCTAATGGAGATGGAACTCAAGATGAGTGAATGATGATTGCTGCCTTTAGAGAACTCATAATCTAGTCCAGGATAAAGAAAATATATAATAAATAGCCCAAATAAAATGAGATGAATACTGACACAGAGTTATATGAAAATTGCCAGAGTCTGGCTCCAGCCATGGTCAGGGTCCCCAAAGGAAGAGACTGCATCCTCAAAGATGAGGGAAAATAAGGAGCCACTATCACTTGGTCAGAGTGTAGCAAACATCTTACTGAGGCCTTTATACATTACAAGCAAGCAGTGAGATTACATCATCATGTGCACAGAGCAGAAAGATAACAATCATTACATTTTTTTCTTAAGAACAGCTTGGGATTTTTATGACCTCCAGTAAAGATTTATGACATATACTGTTTTAAGGTTAAGACTACACGTGAGACAACAAGTTTCTATCAGCGTACTAATTTTTTAATATTAAGGCAAGCATAGCAACTTTGCGCAGTCACAACTAATTATTTTGTTTTTACTCAGAGTATAATAAGACACTACTAGCCAGCCGCAAGGTCTAGAGTCAATATTTTTTGTTATTAGGGAGACTTTTTATATGATTATGATTTAAGTAGAACAGAGGCAAAGAAGGGAGGAGGGTTGGTAGGGTTTGCGTGACTCATTTATCATCTGGGAGACACAGAGCCTTCCACGGTGGGCCAAGTTACGGAGGTCTTTCTTCAGTTCCCAAGGCCAGTTTCCCATAGCGAATGTTAAGGTCTAGGAAATTATCTAATAACTAAATTTGAGTTTATAAAACAATCACATTCCAATTGCATTTTACACTGCCTGGTTTTGCAGTATTGGTTTTTAGAATTTGTGTTACAGTATTTGCTAATCAGTAGTTCATCATCAAAATGCATAGCATCCAGTTATTTTGTTTAGCAAAACAGCCAATTTTATAACCACCCCTGTGAATATTCTTTCAGTAAGCACATGAGACTCCCAGAACTGCAATTTATAAAGTTAGCCAAAAGAAAAGGAATCTGTCAAGGACCCACCTTTGGACCATCCCAATCTTTCAGGAGTGTCCCTCATACCCAGACTTTTATCAGGTGGCATTAGCAGCTGGCCCACACCAGAAAATGCTATCTAATAAATTCTTTTTTAAAAAAGATTTATTTATTTATGCATACAAGAACTGGGGTACAGGCCAGAGGTACAGGGAGTGAGAGAATTCATCAGAGATGGAATGGGAAGCAAAATACCAAAATACACTGCTGAGGGGAGTAGGGGCAAGACAAGAGAGGTATTCTGCACCATGTGGGTCACCTCCATGGCCGGAGATCAAACTCTTACTGCAGTGACTGTGGGCAGTTACATAATGCTGCACCTTAACCCCCTGTGCCACCAGGAGGTCTCCCCTTTTTCTTTTAAGTAAATTCTTATTTAAGACATGAAAAATTATAATCACCACAAATGTTATGCATCTCCTTTATACCATTATTATATCCTGGTATCCTTCTTATGAAAACATGGAACTGTATCAACTCAGCCCTGTAGAGATAGACAGCAAAACTACAAAAATAGATAATGCCAAATGAGAGAAAGAATAAGGCTATGAACCAAAGTTGAAGGATAACTCCATGCAGGCTGCCAGTCTGGAAAAAATTATTTTGTGGTGTCAGCCAAAATGTGGCCTTATCAGTTAAGAGGTCAAATACCAATAGAAGATGCAAAATAACCCAGGAAGAGTCAACTGTTAGGAAGCCGAGCTCCTGCCACCTCACTGCTGCAGTTTTACTCAGATGAAATTAGGTTAAGATGAACATCAAGGAGACAGAATGAAATCATAAAAGGGTAATAACCAGATGGAGTTATTCTTGCCGCCATTTGATTTGGAAATGATAATCTAGGGGAGCATCCAATACAAATGTTTCAAATCATTCTGCTCCCTAGCTAGGACATGGTGCAATGTCTAGCACTGTCAGTTTGACTTGAGATGAAGACCCCACAAGTGACCACCCTTATTTCCACTGTTTGTGAATGCCGCTAATCTCTGCTTCTCTTACCAAGAGACTAAAACAAGTTGGTTATTTGTAGAAGCAGAAACTATATCCCTTAATTTAAAATCAATGATTAATATGTGAAGGACTTCCTGAAGAGAAAATTAGTGTGAATTATCTGTAAACAAGCTAATGAAGCTAAAAGAAAGCAGGAATGGCTATACTTATATCAAATGACATAGACTTCAAACTGAAAAAGATAAAAAGAGACAAAGATGGACACTACATTATGGTGAAGGGGACAGTACATCAAGAAGACATAACATTCATCAACATATACGCACCAAAGGAAGGAGCACCAAAATATATCAAACAATTATTACAAGCTCTGAAAGAAAGCATTAGAGAAAATACACATACAGTAGGAGACTTCAACACCCTACTCTCACCAATGGACAGATCAACAAGACAAAAAATAAACAAAGATATAAGAGCCCTAAATAAAGACCTAGAAATTATGAGCTTAATAGACATCTATAGGACACTACACCCAAAAAAATCAGAGTACACTTTATCTCAAGGGCACATGGATCATTCTCCAGAATCGATCATATATTGGGCCACAAGACCAATATCAACAAATAGAGTAAGATCAAAATCATTCCAACTATATTCTCTGATCAAAAAGGCATCATCAAACTAGAAATAAAACATGAAAGGAAAATAAGAAACCCACCCTCTTCATGTAGATTGAAAGTCACACTACTGGAAGAACAATGGATTATAAAAGAGATCATAGAGGAAATTAAAAAATACTTTGAACTGAGTATTAGACAATGAGGACACCACTTTGCAAAATGTATGGGATGCAGCAAAAGCAATAATAAGAGGGACGTTTATAGCAATCCAGGCCCACATAAACAAACAAGAAAAAATTCAAAGAAACAACCTAATCTCCCATCTCAATGAACTAGAAAAAGAACAACAAAAGAATCCAAAAACCAGTAGAAGAAAGGAAATAATAAAAATTAAAGCAGAAATAAATGAAATAGAAATTAAAAACACAATCCAAAAAGATCAATGAAACCAAAAGTCGGTTCTTCTAAAAAATAGACAAACCTCTAGTCAGACTTACAAAACAAAAAGGGAGAAAACACAAATAGGATCACAAATGAAAGAGGAGAAATCAAAACAGACTAGTAGAAATTAAAAGAATAATTAGAGAATACAATGAACATTTATATGCTAACAAACTCAACAATCTAGAATAGATGTACAAGTTCCTAGAATGATATAACTATCCAAAGCCAGACAAAGAAGAAATAGAACACTTCAATAGACCAATTATAAGCAGTGAAATCGAAACAGTAATCAAAACACTCCCCAAAAACAAAAGCCCAAGACCAGATGGCTTCACAAATGAATTCTACCAAACATTCAGAAATGAACTAGTACCTAACCTGCATAAACTCTTTCAAAAAATTAAGACGGAATACTACCAAATACAATTTATGAAGCCAACGTTACACTAATACCAAACCAAACAAAGACAACACAAAAAAAGAGAACTAAAGGCCAATCTCTCTAATGAACACAGATGCACAAATCCTCAGTAAAATTCTTGCCAACAGAATCCAACAATGCATCAAAAGGATAATACACCATGATCAAGTGGGATTTATCCCAGGGGCACAAGATAGTTCAATATCCAAAAATCAATCAATGTAACCCAACACATCAACAAAAAGAAAAAGAAAAACCATATGATCATATCAATAGATGCAGAGAAGGCATTTAACAAAGTTCAACATCCATTCATGATGCAGACCCTCAAAATCCTTGGAATAGAAGGACCATATCTCAACATGATAAAAGCCATATATGACAGCCAATATTATCCTCAATGGTGAAAAACTGAAAGCATTCCCCTTAAGAGCAGGAACAAGACAAAGATTCCCACTCTCTCCACTGCTATTCAATATAATACTGGAAGTCCTAGCCAGAGCAATAAGACAGGAAAAAGACATACAAGGAATTTAAATAGGGAAAGAAGTAAAATTATCACTATTTGCAGGTGATATGACAATATACTTGAAAAACTCTAAAAGGTCTATAGAAAATCTAATTAAAACAATCAACCAGTTTAACAAAGTAGCAGGATACACAATCAATGCACAAAAGTCAGCAGCCTTCCTATATACAAACAACCAATCTGAAGAGGAAGAAATCAGGAAAACTATCCCTTTTACAATTGAAACCAAAAAAATCAAATACATGGGAATAAGCCTAACAAAAGAAGTGAAAGATCTATTTAGAGAAAATCATAAAACATTGTTAAAAGAAATAGAAGAAGACATGAAGAAACAGAAAGACAACCCCTGTTCATGGATTGGAAGAATTAACATTATCAAAATGGCCATTCTACCAAAAGCAATTTACAGATTTAATGCAATTCCAATAAAAATCTCAATGACAGTCTTCAAGGAAATAGATCAAATATTGATGAAATTCATATGGAGCCACAAAAAAACTCAATTAGCCAAAGCTGCTCTGACTAAAAAGAAGGGGAATGGAGGTATCACACTCCCAGACTTCAAACTATACTACAAAGCAATAATAATTAAAGCAGCATGGTACTGGAACAAAAACAAACACATGGACCAATGGAACCGAATAGAAAGCCCAGAAGTAAAACCACACATTTATGGACACTTGATCTTTGACAAAGGAGCAAAGAATATGCAGTGGAACAAGGACAGCATATTCAATAAATGATACAGGAGAAAACTGGACTGCCACATGCAAAAAAAAGTGAAACTAGAACACTACCTAACACTATGTACAAAAGTCAACTCAAAAGGGATAAAAGAACTGAATATAAGACCTGAAACCATAAAATATGTAGAAGAAAACATAGGTAAAACACTACAAGACATTCATCTCAGTAATGTCTTTAAAGACTCATCCCCCAAAGCAATAATAATGAGAGAGAAGGTAAACAGCTGGGACTACATCGAATTAAAAAGCTTCTGTACAGCAAAAGAAACATTAACCAAAACAAAGAGACACCCCACTGATTGGAAAAAAATTTTTGCACTCCATACAGCTGATAAAAGACTGATCACAAACATACACAAAGAACGCATAAGACTCAAGAAAAACAAACAATTCAGTCAAAAAATGGGCAGAAGAACTTAAAAGACACTTCTCCAAAGAGGAGATGAAAATGGTTAACAGGCACATGAGAAAATGTTCAACATCCCTCATAATTAGGGAAATGAAAATTAAAACCACAATGAGATATCACCTTACACCAAAAACCCAACAACAACAAATGTTGGCAAGTATATGGAGAAAAAGGAACTCTACCTCACTGCTGGTGGGAATCTAAGTTAATACAACCACTATGGAAAGCAGTCTGGTGGTTCCTCAGTCTACTAAAAATAAAGCTCCATATAACCCAGCAATTCCACTCCTAGGGATCTACCCAAAGGACACAAAAACACTGATTCAAAAGAATACTTGTACACCTGTGTTTATTGCAATACTATTTGTAATTGGTAAGACCTGGAAACAACATAAATGCCCAAAAATAGACTACTGGATTAAGGAGATGTGGTACATAAAGACAATAGAATACTATTCAGCAATCAAAAATGATAAACTAGAGTCATTTGTAGAAACATGGATGGAGCTAGAAGGGATTATGCTAAGTTAAATAAGCCAGATGGCAAAAGAAAATATTTTGTGGTTTCACTTTTAGGAGGAATATAAAAGAACCAAAAAAGGGCTCAAGGAAAAGAACAATAACAATAAAAAAATCACAATACAATAAGAACAAAAAGACAAAGATAAATCAGAGGCACTTTGTTGGGGGGGGGAGAGGGAAAGGGACAGGGATAAAGGCAGAAGAAGCACAAGGGACTGAGGTGATGGTGTGCACTGGTGAAATGGTGGGAATTCCATGGGGACTACAATTGATATCAAATATATAAATAAATAATAATTTTTTAAAAGTCTGTAAACACAGTTAAGTTTGCTTTCCTAATTAATACTTGTGTGATAATTAATGTATGAAATAACACTATCCAGAAATCGCTTATGGTATCCTTTCTTTCTCATTTCACTTTTCATTTATTCTTCTTTAATAAAAATTGGAAGTAAGGAAGGAGGGTAAATTAATTTTAAATTACATCTGCTAGTCTCTTTTTAAAATTCAATGTGCCAAGGAAACAGGAACACCTATTTAAAAAAAAAATAGAAGACTATGAAGTGAGAATCTATAACATAAAACTACGCTAGACTGATCAGCTCTGAAGTAAACAAAACCAACTACAATGGCAAAATGAAAAACAAAAGTATTAACAAAGACAAAATTTCCTTTGACTTCAATTTCCAGCAGGAAAGAAAGAAAATAACCTATTAAATGAAGGTGTAACTGCAGCTCAAGTGCAAGGCATTGTTTTTGCAGTGGCTATGGGAGAGAAACATTACCTTAGAGTAAATAAATCTACTTCAAGTGATTGCTTTTCTGACCGTAATAATAAGATAATCATATTTAAAGATCAGAAATTTTCTTTTAAAGCAGTAATAAAGAAAACGAGCCATGAGAATAAACTCTAGACACTTCTCATTTGAGAAGAGGGAAAAAAAAAAAGATGACAGATGGTAAAAAGTGAAAATTCACCTGAATGACTCAAAAGAAACCATCCTGTCTAAGGAGAACCCAATAATGAGCTGTAGACTCAGACTTGGATGTGGGAGACAATAGAACATGCCAGCAGCTTCTTTCTGTTCTCCGTGGGCTCCAGTTTCTCAGGAATGTACAGTTGGCCTGAGCCAAGAATCTACATTTTTTAAAAACTGGATTACTGATTGTTTTGTGTTGTTTTAGTTTTAGTTTTGTTTTTTTTTTTTAACAAGAGTATATGATAAAGGATACAGATGAGCATCCAGATGGAAGAAATATGTAAGGTAAGGTATGGGGATTCTAGTCTATAATCAAGGTTCTATAAAACTCCATTTTTTGAATCAATAGAAAAAGTAAATAAAGCAAAGTAAGTAAAAAAAGAAAAGGCAGGAAGTTAGAGTTGAAAGTGCAGATGGGTCAAAAGTCCTCACTTATGTCTCAAGACAAAGGCCAGGTACTTCTTGGGGTGTATAATACACACTGAAATTTGGTCCCACCAGCCTCTTCTCTCCAGCCACTCTGCTGGCCCTGCAGGCTTCAGAGATGCTGGCTTCTCAAATTCCTGCACAAAATCAAGCCATCTTCACAGTATCCCACCTGCTAAGGTGCCTTCTCTCTTTCCTTTTCCCTTTTCACTGCTGCATACCCCATCACAAGCAAGTAGGCTTCCCTGACCTCTTTTATAATCCCACAGCATTGGCACCCTATCCATTCTGAGCCCAGTTTTCTAATTATTCTTCTCTTAGACTGTCTCGTGGACCAGAGAGTGAGCTCCTGAAAGACAAAGCTGGGTCATGTTAGTACAGTCTCACTGCTGGTTAGGCATGTAGCCATTTGGTAAGTGTATGAGTGTGGTATTTGTGAACTCCAATCAGCCATTTGCTGGTTTAAAAAAAAAATCTTCCTAAGCAATGTTCTAGGAACTATAGGATGACCAGGAGGAAAAAAAAAATAAGAAGGAAGGAAGGAGGAAGGGAGGGAGGGAGGAAAGGAGGAAAATAGGATCTGTTTTCTCCAAGAGAAAGTTGTTGAATTGTGGAGAGATTGGGCAGGGGTTGAGTAGGTTAATTTAGGATCTGTTTAAAATATCTGGAAGGAGAAAAGCATGAAAGAGAAAAGAAACAGAAAATACTCATAACCATTCATTAAATTGCACACTTTTGTTTCGCAGTTCTAAGCATATTTGATGGGATTTGATTCACAGCAGTGTGATATTAAGAGGATTTGCATATAAATTATGATATTGGATTATAATTGTGTCCTATAATATACATAATACATAACACTATGTAATAATAAACATTTATCCAGTGCTTTCTATGTTCCAGGAATTGTGTTAAACATTTACACACACCATTTCATTTAATATATATAAAATAGTATAGTAAATTTTAATAACCTTATCTCATAAATGAAGAAACTAAAGCTTAGAAATGCTAATGAACTTGCCCAAGATCTGCAGCCATACTGTAGTACTACTTATCTTGCCTACAAAATATGTAAGTAATCAGAGAAATCAGTAACTTAACTGAAATTTCCCATCACTAGGCATAGAGTTGTCCAAACAGTGTTTTTAAAAATGCTTACTGAACTCCTGTCTTGTAACGAAAACATCACCCACATCTCTAACAGCCCATAATTCTGTCCCCAAAATAGAATGCTGCAGATTCTGGTTAACTGTAAGTCACAACTAGTGATGTTTTCTTTGTATTTGTCCCAAATTATGAAGGATAGGGTTTATAGAACAAAATTAAGGCTTTATTTAACTATTCTGTGGGTCTTGAGAACACATTTATTGACATAAGCATTTTGGAATTGAAAAATGGAGCTATCTAAGGCTCTACTTGCAGAGATTAAAATTTTTTGAGTTTGATAATACAAAATACATTTTATTTTTTAAGCTTATTTTTGTTTTATAAAATGTATTCATTTATTTAGTGTCTTTACAATGTATGAATGAAGTAATATGATGTTTATCTTTGTTTGATTTATTTCTCTAAGCATAATGTCCTCAAGTTTCAATCATGATGTTGCAAATGGCGATATTTAATCTTCTTTTCTATATAGCTGAGTAGGATTCCAGTGTGTGTGTGTGAGTGTGTGTATGGTGGTGTGGGTGGGAGAGGGAGAGAGAGAATAGATTACATCTTCTTTATCTACTCATTCATCAGTGGGCACGTAAATAGTTCCCACCTGTAAGCTATTTAAATAATGCTGCAATAAATTTAGGGATGCAAATATTTCTTTGATTAGTGTTTTTGTATTCTTTGGGTAATGCACAGAAGTGGTATAACTGAATCATATGAAATTTCTATTTTTAGCTTTTTGAGGAATCACCATATTGCTTTCCCATAAGACTGCACCAATATACATTCCCACCAACAGTGTACGAGGGTTCCTTTCTCTCCACATCTTCACTAACAAGTGCGATTCCCGGCTTTTGGAAAATAGCCATTCTCACAGGTGTGAGGCGACATCCCATTGTTGATAATAATGAACATCTTTGTATATGCTTGATGAGAGCTGTTCTGTCCTCTTTGCAGACGTGTCTGCTTATCCTCTTCCCATTTTTCAATTGGGCTGAATTTTTATGGCTGGGTTATATAAGTTCTTTGTATAGTTTACATATTAGCCTTTTGTTGGATATGTGTAAATATTTTCACCCATTCTGCAGGATGTTTTTTCTCTTTGATATTTGCTTTTGATATCTGATTTTGCAGAAGCTTCAATTTGATGTACTTCCATTTGTTGCTTTCTTTCTGCCTTTGTTTCCCTTGTCTTTGGAGTCAACTCTCCAAACACATCTCTAAGGTTGATGTCAAGGATCAGTGATCGTCCATGTTTTCTTCTAGTGTTGTTTGTTTTCATGTCACATGTGCAAGTCATTAATCCATCTTGAGCTAATGTTTGCGTATGTGGTTAAATGGTGGTCTGGTTTTCATTATTTTCCATGTGGCTGTCCAGTCTTCTCAGCACCATTTATTAAAGAGACTTTTGCTATTCCATTGAAATATTTTGTCTCATCGTGTTGGTTAGTTGTCCTTGTATGTGTGCTTTTATTCCTAGGTTTTTCATTTTGTGCCACTAATCTGTGTGTTGGAATGTATTCCAATACCATGCTATTTTAATTACCTTTGCTTTTTAGTCTAATTTGAAGTTAGGGAGCATGAGAACTTTCATTTTTGTTCTTTTTTCTCAGGAGCGTTTTGCTACTTGAGGGACTTCTGTTGTTCCAATAGATTTCATGGCCTATTTCTGTGATGAATGCTGCTAGGATTTTGATAAAGATTGCATTAAATCCTGTATATTGCTTTCGATAAGATGGCCATGTTAACATTTCTTCTTCCAACCCATTTTAATTTTCAGTCTTTGGTTAAATTTATTCCAAGGCATTTAATTTTGTTTTCCTGATAGATTGTTATTTTCCAATAGAGAAAACATGTATTTTTGTATATTAATTTTGTAGCCTGCCACTTTACTGTCAAAATACATTTTAAATTGCTGGGGATGCTGAGCAGGAAGCACTGTGGTTGTTTTATTATGTGTTCCTGAATTACTATGATTATGTGGTTAAGGACAACTAGCCTTTATTTATACACTTATTTTAAATCACTGCTATCCACATGGTAGTTCATTCATCATTTTCATTATCTGAAAGTGCAAGTCTTTATATTTAGTGACTTCTCAGTTCTCTTAGAATCCTGTGTCTGAAGATTCTGTAATGACTGCATTTGTGGAATTTCAGGATATTTAGAATTTTTTTTTCTTTGGACTGAAACACTAAACATAACAGGCACAACATGAACAACAAACAATAAAATTAAAAGGTTTTTAGAAAAAAAATTATCTCAAGTGTTTGTTAAAATTCTGTTCACAGTATAACCTTCATTGGATTCCACGCTGTTCTCCCTCATAGAAATCACAGTTCATGGTTCTGCACCAAATGATCCAGCTCCCTTTGTCTGCTCACATGAAAGTGTTCAGCTGACTAATAGGTTCTAGTGTTCTGCCTTCATAGCTAACTCAAAAGAAAAAGGCCCTACCCACCCAAATGAAAGGATTTTGTTTTGGTGGCTGTACTATGATCATGTCCAGTGGGAAAGCTGGATTTAGTCCCCTACTGGAAAACCTCCCATATAACCCCTGTTATGTCCACAACAGGTTAGAGAACTCTTAAGAAAGATACTCAGTCCCCCAGTGAGACTCAGGGCTAAGGGAAGCCAAACCACCCAGACCATAGTGTTTGTAGACAAGGTGGACATGTGGCCTAATGTCTAGAATCTTCTGAACTAGAGGATTTATTTTCCCCAGCTGTCACCTATATTTAATGCCTCCTAAATTTATGCCCCCAGTTTCAGGCTTTCCCTAACTCCAGCTTCAACTCCACCGCCTACCTGAAACCACCACAGGAATGTCAGCTAGGCCACAGAAACATCAAAGTTCCAACACAGAGCTCTTGAGTTCCCTTGCTCGAGAGAACCATCTGAAGTTCACCCCATCTTAATAGAAAATAATAATCAGTGTTCACTGAGTGCTTAGTATGTTCCTAACACATAGGAGCTTTATTTAAACCCTGCAATACTGCTATAAGGAATGCACTGTTGCTATCATTCCCGTTTTATAGGTAAGAAAATTGAGGCACAGAACAATTTTATTTCAGACACTGTCAATGACCCACTCGTATCTCCTCAGTCTATATCAAAGGTCACCCACAGACAATGCTCACGTCTTTCTGGGGGAATTTTCTGATAGATGCATAACTGATCTGTGTGGGACAGCTCCTAAAAATCAGTGTCCCAAGATTAACTTCAATCAATGAAATCAGGATAAATAGCCCAATTTCCCCTTCCAGGGAACATTTCTGAAGTGTGTGCCACAGGAGATCTGGGGGAAAAGGGGTGGAGAGTGGGGCTGGGGAGCCGAACCTGCTCTTGAACATGCAGCTTGTGTTGAATTTCACTCTCCTGGCTTTCTGTGTGGACTAGGACTTGTCCAGAAATGATCATGACCTCCAGTGTCCTGTTTGTCATAGGAACTATGGATGAGAGATAACCCCCAAAGGGTAGGTCTCTGCCTACCTATTCCTCCCCCAGGTCCTAGTGCCCCAAATTACTTTGTGCACAGAAATACCTCCAGTTTCATAAGAGAAAATGTTCTTTGCCATCTCCACACCCCATAATTCCCTCAGCTAGGAATTCCTCCTTCTGCACTTCCCTTTGCCATCCCTTCATACCATACCCATGGTGCCGGTGGACAAATTTGTCTAATTTTGTATTTCACTTTTACAGTTAGCATTTTTCTTTTACTATTTTATGCTTTGCCATTTCATTTCTAAATCAAATTACAAAACATTCAGTTATTCTAACCTACGTAACAACTTCCCTACTTTTAGAAACTTAGGTTGTTTCCAAGTTTTTGTTCTTATAAGCAAGCACAAAATAAACATTTTTGCTTATAGTGTTTTAAATTATTTCCCTAGTGAAATTCTTAGACATGGAATATGGCCCAGAGAAAATGAACCTTTTTATGGTCCTTGATGATACATATTGCCTTTGAGAAGGGTCCTCCCAACTTGTAATTAGAAGAAAATATTTTTGTCCCAAAGTTTCAGTCCATTTTTACCTAAAATCTTATCCCAAAGCAAGACTTACAGAAGGACTAGAGAGCTACTGGGCAACCGGAGTCAGCCACACGGTCAGCCTCCCTGCCCACTGGAGGGTTGGTGTTCCCCAGGACACGACCAGCCTTGGTTCCTGTCACTGTCAGGAACAGACTTTGAGCGCTAACATATTTGGGTAAAATTCTAGTGCGCTACCACTTAATATCTACATAATCTACTCACCTTCCCTAAAAATGGGGTGTCCTATGGCTCAATGTGTGGGGTACAGGATTTGATAAAAGCTCTGTCACCCTAGGGTTATGATAAGGGTACTAATGTCTTAGGATAATCAAATGCTTTCATTTGATTTATTATCTGGCTTGATTTAAAATTCATTCTTTTGAGGAAGTGCCTTTTTTTATTCATAGCTTTAATCAATCACTCATTCATGCATTGGTTGTTTTAATTCAACAATTATTTGTTAAGTGCTATTTTGTGCCAGACATTTTCCCTTATGTACGTAACCGGTGGTCTCTGTGGAAGGTGTTCATGAGAGAGAGTTCTGCTCCTCGCCTCTGGACATCAGGGTGAGAGCACACAACCCAGGTCTAACACAGAGACTCTACTGTAGAAAACTGAATGCTGAGGGAGTGAAACAAAGACAACTAGAAACAAGAGGCAGCAGCAGTGGCCAAAGCCTTCCTGCTGGAATAGGGTTCAGTGTTAGCAGGGAAGGACCCCAGCAAAGGCTCTGGTCTCTACTGCCTTGGTCTTGTGGTTCTCCCAGTTTGGTGCTTTAGACTTCCTGGCAATTTTCTGATCTGACATTTTTCCCCCAAAAGGGGGAGGAAGAAGTTTAATTAGCTAGAACTGAATTTCATGGCTTGAAATTAAGAACACTGACTGGTCTAGAAAGTGGCCAAGTCAGCACTGAGGCCAGGTCTGCCTAAGTACAAAGGCCTATGCCCTTTATGTAAGCAAGACAACTATGCAAGCAGTTATTTTTGGAAAGTAAAGGATGTTGCCTAGCGCAGGCCTGGAGGTGAAATTTATTCACTCTAATGTGTAACAAATAAGAAAACAAATTGCTCTTCCTTTTCAGTTTTTGCACTTAACAAAGTGTCAAACCCATGCATTTTAGGAATTAACTGCATTCATGAATTAAAACAGTAGATGCTAGATTGGAACTGTCTAGAAATATCTAGATCACAAACTATTTACTTCAGTCTGCTTCCAAAAAATGAAATTTAGCATGTTCTTTTAATTTCCAGAGGTGAAAATAACTTTTCTGTGCTGTCTCCACAATTCCTTACATTCATTCCTTCCACTCCAACACTCCCTCCCTGTCTGCCTCTGTACTGGGGCCATTACAGTGAATTAGAACAGTAGTTTGGGGAAAATAAAGAAAATGATGAACAAATAGAGAGGAATTTCAAGGACTCAGACCTTGGTCTTCAATTTTGACAGCTGCTATGAAGGTGTAGTAGCGCCACAATGGACAGAACAACATATGGTACAAAATTTTAAAGACATAGTAATGATTTTTTTCTTTCTTCTGACCAAAAATGAACAATGAGTATGTGTGTGTATATATTCATTCATTCACTTCTAAAACAAATTTGATTTGCATCATTTAGTTTTCACAGAGCTTATGATTTCATTACTTGAATGAGCCTACTAGTTCTGTGGTTTTTTTCTTTGTTCTTCTGAGAATCATGTTTTTGTGCCTCACAGCATACGACAGAGATAATGTTCACATGTGTGGCAAACTCTTGTTGAGTACCTCATGCAACCTACTAAACTACACACACCTCCTGTAACTTCATAATTTTCTCTCCATGCAGAAAAGTATGTCAGAATTTGTGTGTGTGTGTGTGAGAGAGAGAGAGAGAGAGAGAGAGAGATGATGTTACTATAGAAACTATCCTGAATCTAGTCTAGGTGTGAGTCAGCTACATATTTTCGTGGCTTAACAAACATTGGTAGTAAATTATTTGCAACAGACCTCACAAATGTCCTTTAAACACCAGGTATGTCACCCCTAAAAAAGAACTGCTGCTGGTAGCAAAGGAAGTATTGAATATTTCCTATGTCTGGGATGTTCTCAGCACTTGTTACTTTTTTTTTTTTTTTTTTTTTCATTTCATCCCAGACCCCACAATCTTATTTGTTCAACTAATACAGTGATATTTTAACTTTAGTATGCATCGTTATTACATGGAGGATTTGTTAAAGCATAAACTGCTGGGGCCCATCCTAGAGTTTCTGATTCAATAAGTCTGGGTACATGGGGTGTGGGAACTTGCTAGAGCATTTCTAACAAACTCTTAGGTAACAGAAGTTGATTGTCCAAGAGCTGTGGTTTAAGAAACATTGATCAACTTATCCATTCAAAAAAATTAATCAGAAAACTACCAGGTGGCTAGCACCAAAGTAAAAAGATGAAATTAATATTATTTTGTAAAAGCTAATGTTTCCTGAACTCTGAGCTAAGTAAGGGTTGTGTTATGACCTGATTTACTCTTTTTTCACAATACTACAAAGCAGGTATGTTTTTTCCTAGTTTATAGATGAAAATGCTACAGCTGAACATAACCTGTCCAGTGCTTATGGACAGATGTCAGAACTAAGATTTGAACCCATTTAAGAACCCATCTAAAGAACTAATGCCAGGGCCTTCCTGGTGGCGCAATGAGTTGAGCAATGCACTATGAAACAGACCGCAGTCACTGCAGCACGAGTTCAATCCCTGCTTCCAGCCAAGGAAGTGATCCACATGGCGTGGCAGACCTCTCCTGCCTTGCCCGCTGCTGCCCTTGGCAGTGTATTTCTGTTGATCTGCCTGTTCTGTTCCTGGCTCTGAATCTGGTGAATCCTCTCACCTCCCCCCCACCCCACACCTCTGGCCTGTACCCCAGTTCTTGTATGCATAAATAAATCTTTAAAAAAAAACAGAACTAATGTCAGACAGGGTAAATGCCATGTACAAAGTCACAAAGCTAGGCAGTATCTCAAACAAAATCTAACCTTTTGTCAAACTGTTTTCCTATCATCAATGCTTTTCTGCATTCTATCTCTAGACCAAGATCTATCTAAATCAGAGCAGGGGAGGGGGAGAGGAAAGTGGAGTGGGGAGAGAAGATATGACTCAGGGTCAGAATGCAAAGAATGGGGAGTTCTGCCTATGGTTCTGGTAAACTCTGTTAAGAGGCATCTCTGTTGTGTTAACTTATTCAAAAGCTTTCTAACCCTTAGTTTTCTTTCCATCCTAAATCAGCACAATATAATGTAATGTTCCCTTCATGGTTCTTATGCATCCTCAAAACCATCATTATGAAAAGTTTTTATTACTGAGAAATGTCGAAGTAGAGGCAGAAGTTATAGGCGATTGGACTGAATGTGTGGGCAGCTAAGAGTTACTATGAGGACAAGTTAGATCATATGTTAATAGATTACCTTTTTTGTAAGCAAAATGGAAAAAGGGATCAAAAACATTTGAGACAAATCAACTGTTTCAGTTGAGTTGGGTTCAAATCAAAAAAGTTTATTCCCCTTTGTGTATGTAACAGAAAAACTTCATTCAGAATAACTGTTTTCCTCCTTTTTTGACCTGGTAAATTGTGAGGAAACTTTCCCTGACTCCTGTATACTCATGTGTTACCCTGTCATCAGGGAGAGAAATGAACTGTATAATTACCTTTTGAGACATGAATCATCCTTGTTCAGAGGACTCAGACCTGCTTGACTCTATAAAAGCAGCTCAGGGTCAAAGTGAAAATGCATGCTGTCTGCCGACCCCAGGCTGGTATAATTAACGAGCCACCGTGAGGAGATGAAGGTGCTCCCCGCATCTGGGCTTGCTGTGCTCTTCATCACAGCTCTGAAGTTGTCCACTGCAGCCCCCTCCCTATTTGCAGCCACCCTCAGGACCTCAAGGAACAACTACCACCTCGCACAGGTTTGTGAATCTTTACACAATACCCTCTTCCTCCTTCTGCCCTGAAAAACCTAAAAGAGTATAATGAGAATAGAAGGAAAATTATGCTCTTGTTATAGACACATCTTATGAGTCCACTGACTCCTCTACTGCTAGTGAGGGCCGGTGTGCCTTAAGTGCCGTGCTGCATGACTCAACAAATGAATAAAAACTCTTCTATGTATCTTGCTTCATACAGAATTTGAGGTGACTTGCAAAAATGTATACAATACTAAGAGACAAAAGCAGCATTGAGGAAGAGAGTAGGAGGAAAATGAGGGCAGAAAAATTAAAATCAATGTGTTAAGATTCACACACAATAGATGAGGGAATTTAGAGTGAAGCTTCCTATAGTCAAAACAAATTTCTTGTGTTCACACTTTACAAAAAGGCTCTTGTGCTCAGGACAAACTTTATTAAAATGTAAAGTGAACCAAGTTTTTCTTGGGTGCCTACCCACTTTTCATTTGAGAGTTTTTCCTCTCAAATGGTATATTCTGCGATATACCTTATTTACTGACACTTTCTGTATTTTCCTCTTTTAAAATCCCCTTACTGGCTGTTGGAAAGGATCTGATACAAATAATTCTTATTAGAATTTGTGATTCAATGTGTATTTGCTTCCAAGAAGTTTTTGCATTTATAAATATAACTTTATTCATATGCTAATGAGCAAACTTGTTATGTGGTTGCAAATCTCACGAAAACATAAAAATGCTACATTTATAGCGCACTAAAGAATGTATATAGACATTTTTTGCATTTAAAAAGTGACAACGTTTAACCTAAAGAAATGAGTCTCTGATGGAATGTCCTATATCAGTGAAAGGTGTGTAGATAAAACAAACCTTTTTCACCAGTCTGTCAAAATGGTAGCACTCCCATGATTTCCAACTCTTAGTCAGGCTACATCTGTTATGCTTCAGTGGTTGCACAGAAAGCTGATTTTCACCATGCACACTACACACCACACGTGGTGCACGCCACAGTACCACACACAGTGCATACCACACACCACCATTTCTACAAATTTTCTGCACCACTCATCCACTGGAGTCAGTCAGCCTCTATGACTGCCACACCAGTCATCAAAGACCCTGAATGTCAGGACTGCAGGTCAACAGTACAGCAGATGCCAAGTACACACCCACAGAATCTGATTCCCTTTGATGTAAGCCCACTTTAGAAGAAATAAATTCAAAAATAACTCAGAATATCGGGGTCTATTTTAGTTTCTCACTGGTGCCAGAATTTTAGGTCCCTTTCCACAAATGCCATTCTCCTTTCTCCAGCCTCATGCCACTCTGATTCAGGAAGAGCAGATTCTATGTAAATTCCAAAAAGAGGTTCATGCTGACACCAGAACTGATCTGAGGTGATGCTGTGATTCTCACACAGGTTTGAGCAGATATGACATTAGGGCCAAAACCACCATGCCAGTTTGATTACCCATCATCTATTACTGCCCTTTATGCCAAGACATTACTACTAGCCCTTTACAGAAGAATCTAGCTGATCCCTGAGCATCTATACTGAAAGAAAGCCAGAATATTTTGGGCAAAGCTGTGCTTGCTAGAAGAACTAAGTGGTCTTAGAATGCTGGGGATCTTTAATAATTCCTTACTTCTTCCTTTCCAAAATAAGTCAGGCCTCCTTAGTTGCCATCACCACATACTCTCAGGAAGATCTTTCACCAATGACGGTTGTCAACAATTGCCACCTGGTAAACAGCACCTTCTCCTGCTGCAAGGGCTCCTGTCACCAGATCCAGCCAGGAAGAGGTCCTACTCTTGAATATAGTGGAATGATCTGATCAAACCTCCAGAGTGGACCCCAGTGACTAGAAAGAATTTGTGCCCTACCTTATAGTTTATAGAAATAAGTAACAGCTTTGGCAATCACAATACACAAATGAAACAGCAAGAAGATAAACAAAGTCAATCCATGCAACAATTTTTTTTTTTTTTTTACTGTGAACTGTGTGCCAGGGTTGATTCTAAGTACTGGAGAAATATCAGTGAACAAAGCCAGGAAAATCCCTCTTCTTATGGTGCTTCTTATATGAGATTGACAGAGCTGGTTGGGTAGGTCAAACAAGGAGAGAAGCAAGCCAATCAATAAGTGCTCAAAAATATTTCAGAAAGGAAGAAGTGATATTGGAAAAAAATGTTAACCAACACAATAGAGAGTGACTGGGGCAGGAGGATGTACTTTCAACTGAGTAGCCCAGGAAGGCTTCTCTGAGGAAGTGACATTCGAGATGAGCCTGAGTTGTGTGAAAGAAACAGTTACATATGGATCTGGAGACAGCTGGCCAGGCAAAGGAAAGAGGTAGTACAGGAATTGAGCTAAAGACCTTGTATCAGCATCAGGCAGGTGTTGACCAGAGCTGAGAGTTAAGGGAAGGGGGCACAGGATGAGTCCCAGAGTTAGAGAAAGCCAGAGGGTCACTTAGGACCTGGGAGCCTGAGTCAAATAGCACCTCACACTATTCTCGTCTTTGCAGACCCTTGTTACCAAATACCACTGGCTTCTACCAACATCACAGACAGAATAACCTACATTTAAAAAGATCAGCTGGTGTTTAGCTGTATTTAATGCCCACTTTTATCCTTAAATTCTGACTTGCTAACTAGTATAAAGGTTTTGAAAATGGCAGAATGATAAAATGTTTATTTAGTCTCAATGTAGGGCCTTGTTCTACATTTTTGGTTTTTTTTTTAAATAAATAATAGGAACACAACATTTGAAATAGGCTGTGAAATGACCTTAATAATATAAATTTGCACTGTCCCATAATTCAGAAACTAAGAAATAACAATAAAACCCTTCCAAATATAAACCATTAAGTTCAGGAGTTTTCACTACTATTTTATTTTCTAAGCATAAAGATTTTTTTTAATTGTTTGGTTCTACTTTTCACACTACTACATCAAAAGAGAATTTTAATTTTTACACTATTTTCATAACTATCACTTTAAAGAGTCAAAAATACTCCAAAATATAAATGAGTTGATTTAGTTAACAAATTTTTGATAAGTATTATAGTTTAGTTAACACATTTTTATTTCCATATGAATACTGCTTCTACAAACACCTTTGTACAATAGCCAAATATAAAAGATTACTTTTCTACAACAGATTTCCAGAAGTGGAATTAATGAATAAAAGGGTATAGACATTTTAAAGTCTCTGAATGCATCTAAAAGCACTTTCACACTGAGGGCCTCACTGGAGCCTCACAGTAAGAAAGAGGCAGACCAGCTCCATTTTATAAAACTGAAGTATTTTTTTTAAATTAAAGGAATTACCCAAACTTGTTAAACCTAGGACTTACAATTTATCACACAGCATCAAAAGTCCTAACAAAGCAATTTCTATGACTTAGTGGAAATAGAAATGTTGAAGAAACCACATCTTGAATAGCACACTTAAATCTGAATTTTAAGATACTCATTCTCAGAAAAGACAATTAGAAAGTGTGCCTCCCTGGTGGCACAGCAGATTGAGTTCCCCACTGAGAAGCATGGGGGAACCCACATGGTGCAAGATGCTGCCTTCCCCTCAGCTCCCCTCAACTCCCATTAGCTTCCCTCAGCAGTGTATTTCAGTTAACTGCCTGTTCTGCTCTCCACTTTGTCTCTGGTGAATCCTCTCACCTCCTGTGCCTCTGACCTGTACCCAGCTTGTATGCATAAATAAATAAATCTTAAAAAAAAAAAAAGACAATTAGAAAGTGCCCTGAATGAATGAAGAGTTGGCGACTCTCTTGGAGGTGACCTGGATGACTAGCCTGGCAGGAAGGACCTCCTTGGCCGCTGTCATTTTTATAAAACACTAGAGGAGAAAGCAGCACAGAGACCCACTTGACAGTAACCCTACAATCCTGTGACTTTAGAGAAGGGGGATGTCGGTGCACTTGGAGCAATCCTGGAGAGTTCTGAAATCTGGGACCCGTTTCCACCATCAGATAATGCAGGAATATTCCTGCAGGAATATTCCAAGTGTTGGAACATGACCCAAACGCAAACCTAGGTGCACATCAAAAAGCCTCCCTGAACATTCCTCAACCTTGTCAGTCACTTTGGCATGAAAGTTTCCAGAATCATCTATCTTTTCAATATTTCGGAACATCACACAAGTTTGCACAGAGGCACAATTTTTTTTTTTCATATGTTGCCTAAAGAGAAGAGCTCAGACATTAACTGGACACCTACTCGGAGCTGAGAACTGTCAGGCAAACGTGGCCACTGTGTCTGTGAAGGAGCCACCGTCCCACAGAGGCAGCCCCCTGCGGGAGAGAGTCGGCAAAGAGACCAATGGCAGCAACCTGGGCCAGGGCCTTCCCGCACAGCCTCCCCTCGCAGTGGGTCAGTGGAGCGATGGCCCCAAGCTTCTCCCCAGAAAGCGTAAGGCGAAGAGGCCATGCCCCTCCGCGGGAGTGGGGACCTCCCTAAGCCGGGACGCCCAACCTTCCAGCAGCCCCACACACTCCCGCAGCGGAAGGCAGGACGAAGGCGATAAGCGCACACCTGCCCGTCGGTGGGGAAGGCCGTGGCGGGGTGGCTGGGGTGCTGGCCGCACCACGCACGGCCGCCGTTGCAAACCCACGCGGTTCGCTGGGCTTGCGCTGTGCGTGAGGCTTTGTGCTAAAAGGTGCTTTCTCTTCAGATTTCTTTCCCGGAGCCGTGAGGACTGAGGTAGGGTTGTCTTGTCGTGGAAGACAAGTGGCTGAGTAGGAGCAACTGCTGGCGCGTGCAACAGGAACCAATTTGTGTTCTGTTTACTTAGAAATCGTTTCTGTTATTGTTGCTTCCTTAGAAGTGCCGTGATGGGCCCTAAACCCTTGTGAGGCGCAAGCCTGGTGTCTCATGCACCGTTAAAAGGATGACCCTTACTGTAAAAACCGCGTATGTTCACAGGAGAACTACCAAACGCATAACTAAAGGAATTATTCTCAATTCCATCACTGTGTGTCCTTTCTTAGTCCCTGTCTTCGTCTCTCAAAACCCTTCTCTATGACTTAGGGAAGATGGGGGGGGAGATTCTAGCCCATCTTTCTTTAACTTTTTATTACTTGTTTCATCTTGAACTTTTTTTGTATTCATTTTTAATTTCTTAATAATGCATATTATTAAAATATGTTTTTAAATATTATTTTTTAAATAATGCATATTAAAATATTTAATAATGCATAATATTAAAATATGCATAATGAAAAATATTCATTTTCATTACTGAGTTTTTGGCGATGGCACGTCTTCCATCTATGATTGTCTGTCAACCTCACACTTTTGCTTCTGTGCCAGCTGTTGTAAACTTGTTTTTATTCATGTATCATGAGCATCTTCTCTTATATTTGAAATCAAAACTGTTTCAGAAAATACAGACTTCTGGTTTTATGCATAAGGTTACATCTGAAGGGCATGATTCCGACTCAACCTTTAGCACACATCTAGAGCAAAGAGGAATGTCTCAGAGAAGTAACATCATCTTGCAAAAATGATCAGAAATGTTAAATGCCCACTGAAGACGGCCTAATCAGAAAGGGACATCCATAACCATACTATTGTTTCAGGGTCTGGATGCTCCACGCAGTCTCCTCATTTTCTCTTCTGTGGTTCTCACCTCATAGATTTTCACAAGGGCTGACCACAGGGAGTGAACTTCTCTAGACAGGGCAGGAGCAAGGATTAACTGGCCCCACAGTAAGAAAACAAAATACCTTGTCTAAACATGCAAGCAATTACAGTTCATGTTTATAGTAGAAAGCTTTGGGATGAAGGAAACGATGAAGAACAAATTATAACATATAATTTTAGAATCCAGAGGTAAATAAGATTAATATCCCAACATCTTTCCATTATTTACTTATATTACTGCTCATGTTCGTTACATATCAATAAATGGATTAGTATAGTAACTATAGTAACATATAACAAATGTGACTAATATACATAAATGTGATTTTTTTTTTATGAAATGATCACTATAATCGGTATAAACATTTCATCCCTCCTTTTCTCAGCCCTCCTTTTCTCAATATACTGCCATTATATTGAGTGCTTTATTTCATGCCATGAAATATTTTTCAAAAATACAGTCTTATTAGAAGTCTACCATCACTTCACATGAATATGTAGTAACATGTCTTAACAATCCCTTTCCAATGTTTTATTATTTATACATATATATATGCATGTATAACATACATGTAATTCACTATCCCCAGTAGATGCCTGAAACCTCGGCTAGTACTATGTATCTATATATATCATAGGCACATATACCTATATATACTATGATTTTTCCTATACACACATGCCTATGATAAAGTTTAATTGATAAATTAGGCATAGTAAGAGATTAACAATGCTAACTTAAATTAGAACAGTTATAACAATTACTGTTAGAAAAGTTATGTGAATGTGCTCTCTTTCTCCCTTTAAATCATCCTATTGTACGTATATTTATTCACTGAACAGCAGGTAACAAACTGCAAAAAAGGGAAATTGCAGACAAGAGGAGGACACTATAAATAAATAATATACATAATTTACATGGAGTATTAGTATGTGATTAATATGCCAGTTATATACATTTAAAATACCTCATTAGTAATTAGAAATAGAAAATGTTATAAAATCATATATATATATATCTTTAGCTGCTCTTTAATATTGTTTGTTAAGTTGGGCAGGTGACACTTCTAGGCTGGTAACAGCCTGACCCTGAATTTGTATTTCCTTACCTCGCTCAGCTCACCATGGAGTGATAGCAAGTATTTTGAAAGCTATATTAGAGGTTTTAAGCCTTATGGTTTATGGTTAATTTTATTTACAACTGATAATCTTACAGCTTATGGTAAATTTTACTTCTCTCAAGGAACAAAAAGCCTGTCCGGGAAACCTGCCCCATGAAAACAAACTCAATCTCATATATTGACTATACTTAATTAAAAGCTTCAGCAGGGAGTTCAGCTTTTTTCTGCTTTCCTCTGTTTTGTAGAAGATGAGAGGCTAGAATATCAGACTTCTGGGAGTTAAAGACATACTGATTTTCATAATATGTAATGAAAATATCATACCAATAACTGCTTACAAGAGAAATAAGATACTCTGTTTTGCAAACAAAGAACATTTTATCGGGCCTCCCTGGTGGCACAGTGGGTTAAGCAACGCACTGTGAAGCAAACCGCAGCCACTGCAGCACGAGTTCGATCCCTGCTGCCGGCCAGGGAGGGGACCCACATGGTGCAGCAGACCTCTCCTGCTGTGCAGGCTGCTCCCCTCAGCAGTGTGCTTCCATTGATCTGCCTGTTGTGCTCTCTGTGGTGAATCCTCTTACCACCCCCACACCTCTGGCCTGTACCCCAGTGCTTGTATGCATAAATAAATAAATCTTTAAAAAAAAAAGAACATTTTATCATTTTGTTCAATGACAAATTAAAGGTCTATGGGGAAGTTCACATTGCTTCCCTTCCACTATTTTTCCTCCTAAAACAACTATTTATTGTAGAAAAATGATAAAATACAGGTGAGTTAAAAAAAAAATAACTAAAATTCCCACTGCCCAAAGATAGTCATTGTCAATAATTTTGGCATATGTGTTGAAGCTTTATTATGCAAGTACATCTAATTTTTTTCCCAAATTGGAACTATGCACCAGACTCTCTTTTTAGCATCTCAAGATTATTGTCTCTATTTTACTGTCTTACCTTAGCATTAGTATTTCCCTGGCAGAGACTATACTGTAGATGTGTAAGCCTGCCTCTCCATTTCAGGCATATCTTGACAAGTATTATGCAAAGAAAGGAGGACAGCAGATGGGTGAGATGGTTGCAAGAGGAGGCAATTCCATGGTAAAGAAGATTAAGGAGCTGCAGGCATTCTTTGGCCTCCAAATCACAGGGAAGTTAGACAAGTCCACCATGGATGTGATCAAGAGGCCTCGCTGTGGAGTTCCTGATGTGGCAAACTATCGGCTCTTCCCAGGTGAACCCAAATGGAAAAAAAATACTTTGACATACAGGTAATGAGATCAAGTCTTTCCAAGTCCAGAGAGAAACACCTTGTCTCTCTTTAAAAAAAAAAAAAAACTACTTCTAATCTGTACAAACTTTGTGACTCATCACAACCCTGAGAAAAAAAAGAACTTTTTTTTTAGGTCCAATATTAATCGTCAACATTAGGGAATTTGCTAGAGAGAAAATTGCCTCGGGATCATTGTAATGGCAAGCCATATTCTGCATTGCAAACACCTAGTTAGAGGTAACGCACTTGTCTTTAAGAAAATAATAATAATTTAGTACAGGGTTAATAACTTGAATACCAATCAGTTTTCTTAAAAACTGCTTAACCAGGAGGATATGATCAAATTCTCCTATCAAATTACTTTTTATTGATTCTAAAGATCGTTTACTGATGATTTGTTAAGTGCCTATGATAAAATGCCATTTTTGGAACTATAATGATGAATAGATCACCTTCCCTGACCTTAGGAAACCCATTGTCCTTTGGGGCAAGACTCATATGCAAGCAGATACTTGCAGCATCCTGTGAAACTGCAGTCCAAAAGGAAAATTATGGGAGCAAAGGGAGAGATCTGCCAAATCAGCCAGGGCCAGGCAGTGGTGACTGAGCCTGATTTGAAAACAAAGTAAGAACTGACTGACCCTTAACCCAAGCTCCCCTATACTAAACCTTCCCCCTTCTACCTCGCACCCCAACCTGACCACCCTCTGGCCCCCTCTTGCCCAAATCAGGGTTCTGTGTGGTCTAAAGGGACACAGCTAACCAGCACCTACCTACATCCTTTCTGTTCTCTGGGTTCTCAGGCAGGGACAATTGTCCAGGCACTCATGTGTGGGGCCATCACAGGTCCCTTTCCAGGTTGGTCCCACCGAGGGTGACCATCTATGGCAACTGTACTTGGGGCCTTGCAATGCTAGACAGAGGTGGTACTGGAAAAGAAGGGTGCCTCCATTTGTATTTTTCCTTGGTGCTTCAAATGTTAGAGATTTTTCCAGGCAGAAAAATAGAGTAAGTAAATAGGAGTGGGAATGTGTGGTGGGGGGGATAAAGCCAGGAAAAGGAATGGCAGGGAGTGAGGCTGGTGAAGCAGCCTCAGGGGAGCTAGAAATTAAGGCCAACGAGTTCGGATTTGACCTTTCCTGGAATTTTGCAGCCAGTTGCTAAGTGTCCAGGAATTCTGTAAGCCAGTTGCTGAACATAGCCAGAATTAATATTTATATAGATTTAAAATTAATAAATTTTATTTTTATGTAAAATTTATATTATCTAATTACATATGTTACATACATTTTAAAAGCAAAAGAAGTCAAAAATTTGTTTCCTAATTATTAGGCTACAGTTTACCATGATTTATGTTCACAGGCTCCTTTACCCCTATTTTCTTATAGTGGAAATGACTTGCTATTGCTGTTCATCTGCCCAACTTTGTTTCCAGTGGTGGCAAATTAGTAGTTTGAAATTAGCCACAGTGAAAGTATTAGCTTTATGGAACTAGGCAAACCCTACAAATGAAAGGGTTTAAGTCACAGAGTGGGTTGCTTGACAGCACCAGTACACCAGGGAATTCCTGAGAACCCAAGCCCAGGGATGCCTGAGCATTCCTCTAGTACAGGAGTTAGCTGCTGTGAGTCATGGGGCCCATAAGGTGGCGCTGTGAACACAATTATTAGTCTCAGACTAAGAATTCCACAAAATTCAAAGTATTTGGGGAAAGAAACACGAATGAGTATGAGCTAATTAAGAGAAACACAGGAAAAATTTACATAAACCCATGAAGTATTTTCTGTCATTTTCTCCCCAGTGGTATTTTTTCTTCCCCTCAGATTTTTGATTTGTAACTATTGTATTTAACTGTATTATAGTGAAAATAAAATTTCATGCCTCACTCACCCTCCACCAAATCTCCAGTGGCCACCACCCTGTCACCTTCTGTCCCCTATTGCCTCCTCCCTCCTTTTTTTTTCTCTTTTTTTTATGTAACATTGGTTTATAGTACTGTATTCAGATGTATATCACCACACCATATCTACCACCAGGGAAACCATAATCATTTAGCATATATCATTGGGTTCCCTCCTCCCCCACCCCCTCTAGTATCCTCAATTCTGCAGTTAGATTTCTAGACTTTATTTTGATTTAGTTTCTCTGTATTCCATGTATAAGTGAAATCACCCAGTATTTGTCTTTCTCTTCAGGCTTATCTCACTGAGCATAATCCCCTCCAGTTCCGTTCATGTTGTCACAAATAGCAAGAGTTCATCTTTCTTTTTATAAATGACTAGAATTCCATTGTGTATATGTACTACATCGTCTTAATCCACTCATCGGTCTTTGGACTCTTAGGTTGTTTCCATAATTTGGCTATTATAAATATTGCTGCAATGAACTTAATGTTTTTGCATACTTTGGATAAATACCAAGGAATGAGATTGGTATCACAAATTTTAGTCTGTGACTGTGCACAGCAAAGACAAGGGGTATAACAGATCAAACTAATTTGGGACTTGGAAAAAGATAATATTTTTGTGATATTTTGGGCCACCCAGACCCCCTTAAGCACATTCAAACTGTCCACATCCATACTTGCTCCTGAACAACACCCTATCCTCCCCTACCTCAGGAAAAAAAAAAAAAAAACAAAACCCCAAAACACTAGAGGCTTAGTCTTAGTACTCTGCTTTTATGGCTACTGAATCTCAAAATAACTTACTATAACGTAAATCAAAGAATTAAAAAGACAAAATATAGCACATTGCTAATATGCATAAACTTTGGAGTCAGGTCAAACTGGACTCAGATCCTGACAAATAAAGAGATCCTTTCTCCATCTCTGCCTTCTGCCCAACACTGAAAAATATAGCTGACACTAAATAATGTGAGGGGATTTCCAGGTACTAACTAACCAGACTTGCAATCAATCATAGATTCATCTTAAGGCTATTTTAAAAGTGCTAAGTGTTATTTTTAAGGGCCTTTCTAGTTCCCTCCTTCAATTCTGTAATCTCTTCCTCTCAGGTCCACCCCCTGGAGTTAAGGATGGCCTTATTCCTGCCTCCCCTGCTGAGGTTTAGCTATTTTACTGCCCTCCTAAGGGACGTGGTACCTCCTTTTTCGGCACCAGGACTATCACTTCTACTTGAGAGTATAGCACCTGAATGGAAATAACCTAAGATACTTGTGAAAACGCAGGTAGGTAGTTATACAGGCCCTAAAATTTGAGAACCACTGAGTAAGTCCTAAAAAATGTTAGCCTTTATTAACTGATTCATCCATTTAGCAAGTATTTCTTACACACTTTGTATGTGTGAGTCACTGGACTAGGATGTGAGAGTAAGGAAGGAACTCACTCTGTTCTCAGGGTTGGCTCTCACAGACTGGACTGCTCACTCCTGACCCAGTATACCACCCATGTCCACCATCCCAAGTAGAAGCTCCTCTCTGCTGCCCTTCCTTCAAGGGCAGCCAGAAGCCCCCAGGCCCTGGG
Organism: Galemys pyrenaicus; assembly: GCA_019455555.1. Taxonomy (NCBI): domain Eukaryota; kingdom Metazoa; phylum Chordata; class Mammalia; order Eulipotyphla; family Talpidae; genus Galemys; species Galemys pyrenaicus. The sequence continues at coordinate 2,109,417 of JAGFMF010011417.1, forward strand.
TCCCAGAGCTTGTATCCTGCAGAATCACCACATATCTCCACCTGCTGTTTGGCCAAAAAGCTCTATATCTGACTGCCTTTAGATGTCATTGTCACATTAGAACTCAATGCACGATTCAGACCATTTTCAGTCCAATTGAATACCTTGTTTATTAAAGCTACCACTTCCTCTTGAAAGAATATATTATTTTCAGAAAAAAAATTTCCCCCATGGCTCTGGGGAAATTCTAATGACCTTTGACTGTGAATTTGCAAAACCTCAAAACTCCACATTTTTAAATTTACAACTGAAAATTTTCAGTATCTTTTTGTGTAAAAAAAGGTCTCCTCAAAACCAATTTAGGGAAAATAGATTTTTTGCAACTTAAAAATTCACATAAGGATAAAATTATCGATAATATAATAACAAGGAAAGCAATTGTTTCAGCACCAGATTTTCTCAAATTCTCATCTCTTCCTTCATTTTTCTTGTTGTACAACATGCTTCAGTAATTTAATAAATATGAAAGCAAAATAAGAATTATTGCTTTGCCATTTGGAATTTTCTCAAAGTATGAAGAATAGATCTGTCTTATGAAACCACCAATTCCATTCTCACATATCCACTTAAAGAATACAAAAACACTATTTTAGAAGGATGTATGTGCTCCTATGTTCATTACAGCCCTGTTTACAATGGTCAAGTTATAGAAACACCCTAAATACCCAGGTACAGAGAGGAATGGATAAGAAAAATATGGAATACTACTTAGTTATATTTATTCAACTATAAATTTAAATTTGTGACCACAGTGGGTGGGGGAGGGTAGATAATACTAAGCAAAATAAATCGAAGGAGAAAGACAGTATCACTTATTTCTGAAATATAGAGAAACAAAGCAATAACAAACTCTAGAAATCTAACTGTGGAATTGAGGCTATGACATGGGGAGGAAGGAGGAAATAAAGTCAGGAAGGGTCACAGTGAACTATGGTAGAGGACTGGGTACATTGGTGGTTGACATGGTATGGTAAGTCTATATGACTTTTAAGTCATATAGAGTATTGTAAACCAATGTTACCTCGATTTTAAAAAAAACAAAGATTTCTAGTTTTTGAGGGAAAAAAACCTAAATTATTGATTTATGCTCTATATTTAGATTTTTAGTACAACTTTAACATAATTCTTGCCTTCTTCACGTAGGAACATTGACTGGAAGGAAAACATGTTCCTTCTGTTTTCACAGAATATCCAAATACACATCTTCCATGACCTCTACTGAGGTGGACAAAGCAGTAGAGATGGCTCTACAGGCCTGGAGCAGCGCTGTCCCGCTGAACTTTGTCAGAGTAAACTCTGGAGAAGCGGATATAATGATATCCTTTGAAACTGGAGGTACTGTGTTGCTTCTTGGGTTTTGTCTGCTAATGTCGAAGAAGTTCCAACACTTTTCCTCCAATGATACTAATCCAAGCAACCTGCATACTTGTCCTTCATGCGGGGGTGTGATTGCCAGAGACCAAAAGCTCAGCAAAGTCACAGGCTTCCTCCTACAGGAAATAGGCCTCCTCAAATGCTTGTCTAGACTCAGTTGTAGGCCGAATTCAGTGTAACCAGTTTGTTTTTGCCCTGCTCAGGACAAACTCAATCCAATTTAGCGTTCCCACTCTCTGGGAGGTCCCAGTTGTTCCTCACTATATATTCCTTTATTGCCCATTGTTCCTTAGCTCCTCCTTGGGTTCTTACCACTGGCAATGACGTTTCCCCCACCTCTGACAGCAGTGGTTGGTTAGGAGAGTAGCACGACTCTCTTGCCTACACCTGTAGACGACCTCTCGGGGCTCCTAGGCCTGCCTCCTTCATCTTGCCATGGCCCTACTCACCCTGGTGAGAAGAAGAGGCATTATTTGCATAGGGCTGCTCTGAGCCCTACAAGAAACATGTCAAGTTAGCAGATACAGGAAAGGCCATGAAATTCCTTTCCTTTCTTAGCTTCCTAGAAGTCAGAGTAGATGAGTGCCACTGCGTATTCCCCTCCACAGAAAAAAGTTTCGAAGTGCTCCTATTATTATAAGTCTTGATCATTATTTTACTCTTACAACACTGGGGAAACTTCCTCAGGAGTCAGGAGAAACTCTAGAAATTCTGGTTATAATAATTCTGGTTATAAGCAAGTTCTGGTTATAAGCCCTGAGAGATGGCCCTGGGTGAGACCTGGCCCATGGGTCCTACTCCTCCCGTGGGACTAAGGCCACCCACCCACCCCTACAGTGAAGTGGCCAAGACTGTTGCTCACAGCAGCTTTGAGGATCTTATTCTCAGCCTTTCAAGCTTATGCCCTCTCTCAAACACAATGGGAACTGCGCCCCACTTCACAAGATCCTTAGGGTATGTGCCCTGTTTAAAGTACCCTGCTCCAAAACCTGTAAAATGGCATCCATGACTTTGTTTTGTTTGTTTTTAATAAAACAAGGATTTAATAAAATCCTAAAATGGTGTGAGATTTAGCTTCTACAACATACCTCATTTGGTCTTCCTCCTTTTCTTTAAATTTATAATCAACAATTAAATATAGATAATAAAACAAACATATAATAGTTTTAAAAGCAGAACTCTATAAATACCTTTCTTGCTCTCATGAGTTTTACACATGAAAGTATACCAAAATTACAGGCAAATTTTCTTTTTTTTTTTTTTGACACTTCCTTAAATTATGTGCTATAGAAACAGAAAGCAAAGGCTTCTTGAGTATGCTATTAGTGTCTGAGTTGTATGTTGAAAGCTACACTCTGCTAACAGGCTAACCTTCTAATCAGTGGACACATTATTATCAAATGACTGTCCGATCTTTCTCCTTCTGTAATCTATGGCACAGTCATCATCCACAGTATCATGTCAGTTAACACATATCACAATAACACAGCTTTAAAAATTTTAACGCTACCTTCAAAATACAAAATAACCCTTTTAATACTTCAATGGACAAGTTATTTGTGGACACGTGACATCCTTATCATTTAAAAAATGAATGTTGTGAAAGAAATCTATTTGTATGAGACGTTTCAGTGCTATTTCCAAAAGTCCATCCCTGTGCTGTTATGTCAAAACTCATTAGAAGGACTAAATTCCTGTTGGCATTTCTCCTCACTTACTTAGATCATGGAGATTCCTATCCATTTGATGGGCCTCGAGGGACTCTAGCCCATGCATTTGCACCTGGAGAAGGCCTGGGAGGAGATACACACTTCGACAATGCTGAGAAGTGGACTATGGGGATGAATGGTATATATATACAATTCACCATAACCTGGAACATATTGTACCTTCTTCTGGGCCTCCATCATGGAACCTTGAGGTTCAACGTCCCAAGCCACCCTTTAACTAGGGAGGCTGGCTAGGAAAAACAAGTAAGCCAAAAATCCAAAAGGGAAAAGGTCCACCCTCAATTGTGCTGTAGACTTGTCTCTCTGGTTCATAGCATATACTCTCAAGAAGCAGCAATTCTCTCCTCGACATGTAGTTTCTTTTCTGCAATGACATAGAATTATCATTTCTTAACTGTGCTTGGAAATGGGCTACATTCAGGAGTGACCTGAAGGATTCAATTCTCTCCTGAGAAGTATATCAGAGATGGAGATAATGTTCCTGTAACCATGCAGTCCATCTGAAAATCCTCAGTGTGAAATGTGTGTAGACAAAAGAAGTTGTTATAGCAGATGAGAACTAGCAGAGGATCCATGGCATAAATCTCTGTATTTTGACCACCATGAGACATAAGTCCTTTTTGCCCATCTACCTACTATCACTGACTCTGAACAAAACATATTGACTGACACTTCCATCTTTCCCCACCTCCCAAGCCCTTTTTAGCTAAAGGGGAAAGAATTAGACTAAAGTCAGCAAAATTCAGTGCCAGAATAACTTCTCAGTCTTTGAATAATTCAGTCATGAGAAGAAAATGAGTTAAATATGATTTGAGTAAAAATTCTCCTGTAAAGACAGAAGATGCTGAAAATAAAACCCTTAATTGATGCTGTCTTTTTCTCCTATATTGTTTAGGTTTCAATTTATTCACTGTTGCAGCTCATGAATTTGGTCATGCACTGGGCCTGGCCCATTCTACAGACCCATCTGCCCTGATGTACCCAACTTACAAATATCAGCACCCCTTTGGATTCCACCTCCCCAAAGACGATGTGAAAGGGATCCAGGCATTATATGGTACAGTCGCTTCTTTGACCACTAACCCCGAAACTGACAGATATTTGCTTCACATAGTTAAAATTTACTTTGCCAGGTGTTATAGGCATCACTAGATATTATGCTAAAGATCACAGCCCCAACTATGTTCTTATTTACCAGATGTTTTTTGATTCCTTTTCAAAGATGTACAACTAAATTTTACATCTTTCTTCCAGAGAATTTTGGCCCCTAATAACAACAGAAAATAGTCTTTTGTCTGTTATTTAGGGTACAGGTCAGGAGTTAGACAGCGAGAGAGGATGGACATATTTTATAGTTCATGTGTATGGTGCTTACCCATTTGCAGAGAAGTGGCCTTCTCTTTCTAATAATAGCAGTGGTAACAATATTATACCACGACTCAGCTGTATAGACAGTCTGCAGTTTACAAAACATGTTCATGTGAATCCTCTCATACATCCTCATAGCCAACCTGAAGGGTGGGAAGTATATTTTATCATGTGATAATAGAAAACTCAGGCTCAAAGATAGTAAGTATTCCAAGATGTTCAAAATTATCACTAGTGTTAGCGTTCTTTTAAGGTATCAAAGATTACTAGAAACTCTATATGACTACAGTCATTCCATTAATTTATGAGGAAAAATCTTGAAGCCTTCACACCTGTTTTTTAATGGGTGAAAAACAGAAAAATTCGGAAACTGATTTTTCCTTAAGTCTGGAAGCCCGGTTATTCAGCTTTTATTTGAGGGAATCTCTTCCTATATCTTCTCGCCCCTGAAAGAGGCCTGGGGAGCTCAGATTCCATGCCATTCTGCACGTTGGCCAGCCCGATGCAGTCAAATTTCTTCTGAGGCATAGAAGACAAATTGTATTCAAAGAAATGTTCAGCCAACTCCATCCACTTCAGAGAAAGAGTGCCAGTTCTCCTCCTACTGCGAGGACAAAAATATACTGGGAGTGTCTCCACTTTACAGACTTCTCTGGCTCTCCCATGCAAGAACCACCAAGAAGTATTGAACCCAAAGACCTGCCTGACCAGACAGATTCTTGCATGTGGGGTCACTACACTGAGAACCAGGGTCGCTGGACCAGGCATGGAAGTGTGTACTTCGACATGGTCATTTTTGCAAAAGTGAACAAAATGTAAAAACATTGTTTTATATAGCCAGGGAGCATACACAGCACCCACCCCTGACTATCTTGCCATCCCAAGGTGGAGTGCTTGGCATGTATAATGTCCAAATACTGGAGCACATTTCTAATCTGATTAACATCCAGTTTCTGATCTTGTCTGGAAGTTCACCCATGTCAGAGCTTCATCCCTCTGCTTACCCCACCTCTCACTTCACTCTCCTTCAGCCCTGCTGGGTCCTTCCCCAGCATCAGAATGGGCATAAAAACTCTGAGAGCTCACCCAAGGAGCTGTGTTTGTCTTATGAGAGGATCTCCAGAAGATGCTTTGAAGTAGCAAACACATTTAGTGGACCTCAGCAACAAAAAACACCACTGAGTTTTTCCTGGGTACCTAATAAATGGCTTATACATTACACAAGACACCCAGAAGTGGATGAAAACACACAAAAAAAGTTACAGTTCTTTTGAGAACAAAGAATTTAATTACAATCAATCAGAAGCAACTTTAAATTTTTTAAATTGAGGTATAAATTTTTAAAATGCTTTTATTGTGGTATAATTGACATATATAACATACAGGTATACAACGTGTTTCATTGTTTGTTTATATTGTGAAATGACCACCAATGATAGGCCTAGTTACCATCCATCACCATACAGAGTTATGTTTTTTTTGTTATGAGAACTTTAAAGATTTACTTCTTCAGCTACTTTCAAATGTGCACTATAATATTGTCCCTATGTTACACTTAGTCCCATGTCTTTTAAATTTCATTTCTAATAAGAAACCCCTGTAAATATCAGAGAAGTCATATGTAATCATAAAATAATAGCTACCATTATTTTAACATTTACTATTACACCAAGCTGTGTGTGAAGTGCTTTTTAGAAAACCATCTAAAACCATTCTCACAAAAGCCTTTTGAGATAGGTACCATTATTGTAACTCCCATTGTAGTAACAAAGGAACTGAGGCTTGAAGAGGTGAAATAATGTGCCTGTGTCACAAAGTTCTTCCACACCAGTGGAGACACACGCAGGTCTGCCTACAGTCAATAGCCATGCTCTTTATCGCTTCATCTTATGTGGTGGCAGTGGATCTCTAGAGCAGAGGTATATGACTCTAGATACCATTTTGACCCCATCATTTTGAATCCTAGGACCTCGGAAAACGTACCCAGGAAAACCCACAGTGCCCAATGCCCCACCTCATAAGCCATCCACCCCCGACCTCTGTGATTCCAGCTCATCCTTTGATGCAGTGACAATGCTGGGGAAGGAGCTCTTGTTCTTCCGAGACAGGTAAGATAGGCCACAACTCTTGTCACGCCGTAGCGCCACATTCAGACAAGTGTTGTCTAGGAGTCCTCATGGAGATTGGGCAGGAATGCTGTCCTGAGTGGCTCTCGTGAGGGAGGTGGGGTTCTGTGGCACATGTAGAGCTGTCAAGACCACTGTGCAGGGCCCACTTTGCTCTCGATGCTGAGCTGCTTCCCAAGTGTACTGCATTTCTTCCCACCGTTTGCACAATGAGGTAAAGAGTAGAACCTCCAATTTACAGGTAAAGAAACTTTCACTAGTGACAGACTTCATTAGGTGGCTATATTTTAAATTTGTGTCTATTATTCCACTGAATAACTTCACTGTTAATTTCCTAACCCATCCCATTCTGGTAAACATGTAGATTGTTTCTAATTTTAACAAGATATGACCAACTGGCATGAAATATTCAACAATCCACTTTTCAAAGGCAAATTAGAGCAAAACCCAGGACCTGAGTGAGGCTTTAGCACCAAGTTAAGTTGGTTTAAATTCTTCTTGATCAGATGATCTTGGGGCAGACACAGTGAGTGTTCAATAAGTTACTCTGTTCGGAAGCGGGAATCAAAAATTTATATATAGTGGATTAAGGCTTAGAAAGAACTATGTTTTTATTTTTAATTAATTTTTATTAATACATTGACTATTGACTTTATAGATTAACAAAAAGTTAACTGAATGGAGTTGCTAGACAATGACCCAGGTGTGGTAGGCAGACAGAGCAGGAAGAGCCTGGAATGTTCTAAGAATCAGCAGTTCCACCAGTTGTCAGATTCTGCATTGCCCAGACAAGTGCAAGTATCACTTGACCAGTGATAAAGAAATGCTGGACAGGGTGCAGCATGCTGGTGTTCGGTAGCACCATTTATTCTTTTGATAAATATTTGTGGTTCTGATGGGAGCAAAGGAGAGTGGAACCAAAGCTATGACTTCCTCTCGTTCAATTATAATCAAGCCTGTGGGAGGAACTCTAGGATGTGCTAGATTTCAGACGTACTATCTCATTACTGATTTTGTCCCTCCTTCCCACAGCACATTGCATTGCTGCTCTTTTTCACTGTAGCGGCAGGAAGGGGTGTCACAGGAGCAAGCTTCAGGATGGTTCTGGACAGACGGGTCAGGGAAAGGAGTCTTGGATCCCTCGGTGGCTTTTCATACTTTTATTAGTAGAGGTGGTCAGGTACATGGCAGGCATGGGGGCCGGGGAGCCGGGAGGCTGGCAGGCCTCCCAGCCCCTGGCGCATCTCACCCTCTCAGCTGCTTTCTACTGCTGCTGCTCGCATTGGTCAGTACTGTCGGTCCTGGCGTCCTCATGACTCCGCCCATTTAAGCCCCTATCAAACTCAGGTGCGCCCACTTGCGCATGCCCACCCTGGAATGCTCACAGCACCGCTGGTGCCCATCATCACAGTGGTGGGAGGGCGGAAAGACCTGATCATTCTCTGACCCTACACTCACCATGCCCAGATATTTCTTATCTTGAAAAGTCCTCACTTGCTACCTCTGTTCTAGCCTTCCTCTTAACTCATCACCCTTTGTCATGAAGAAAAGTCTCAAATGAAAGATCTAGATCACTTGCCTCCATTTCCTCCCCATCACTTGCTCTTTCTCACATAATGATCTGCTACTTCCCTCACAAATGCACTGAAATCACCTCCCTTAATAAATCCTGTCCAGTTGGTTCCATTTCTTCATTCCTCAGTCTGATGACCTCAACAGTATTTTCCATTGCTGTTTACTTTACTAAAAAGATAAGCCTCTTCTCCCAGATTTGGAGGCTCCACTACTGGGGTTCTGTCTCTGATGTCAAGTAGACCTAGGCTAACATAGCAGCTGGGAAATTGCCAGTGTGGATTAAGTGAGAAAAGTCTGTAAACGTAAATGATCATGAATTGTCAGCTGCCATAATTATTATCATTAACATTATTATTATATAACTGAGACCTCTCCCTTGAGCATTAGCCATTTTTTATATTCAAAAAGGCAGGTTTATTATAAAAAGGGAAGGGAAGTAAAGAATGCTTGCACAGACACAAATGGGCAGAAAGAGCTGCCCCAGAAAGGGACAGGTTTGTTAAAGAAGAGGCCTGTGTATTCACAGGTGGGTATCCCTGGGAGGGCTACCTCTGCTGCCTTTGCTGCTTTGCAAAGGAAGATTAGTAAAGAGAAACACCTGCATAGGCACAGGTGGGCAGGAGAGCTGCTGCCAGCATTAGCCATTTTTAATGACACCCTCCCCCCCTTGCCTTGTGACACACTGTAGCGGCAGGATGGGGGCACAGGAGGCAGGTTTGGGATGGTTCTGGGCAGACGGATCAAGGAAGGAGAGTCTCGGAGCCCTTGGTGGCTTTTCATACTTTTAGTTAGTAGAGGTGGCCAGGTACATGGCAGGCAGGGGTGCCAGGGGGCTGGGAGGCTGGAGTCCTCCCAGCCCCCAGCGCATCTCACCCTCTCGGTTGCTTCTTCTCTCTCTGCTGCTGCTGCTTGTCAGTACTGTCCGTTGGTCCTCAAAGTTCTGTCGATCAGTCCTGGCGTCCTCATGACGCTGCCCATTTATGCCCGTGTCCAACACAGGTGCGCCCACTTGCGCATGCCCACCCTGGAATGCTCGCAGCACCTCAGGTGTCCATCATCAGTGGTGGGAGGGTGGAAATACCTGATCAACCTTTACCCTACACACACCTAACATTGAGTTTTTCTTCATGTGTCCAGCAAATCTTGACTTTTATATCTTTGTGAGTGAGGCTGCTACCTTTGACTCTTCCTTCTCACTGTTCTCCTCATTCAATTACTGTCCATGTCCTAATGTGAATCCTTCCAGTGCCTCCGGCAGGCACCTTATCTTCAATCCCTACTTGCATAGGAACTTTAACAAATGTTTTCTTTTGTATTCCAGTCAATAACATCTTTCAAAACCTGACAGCGATGTATAGATATTTTAAAATATAGAAACCTGTTTTGAAAATAGAACACAGGGTAGACAAGCCTATCAAATGTTTGAGAAATTTTGACAGTCTAAGTACACCCCACTCCTTGTGGCCAGTTACTCATTGCTGCAGGCCAAGTGCCGGGAGCAGAGGAGCCTCCTCAAGTGCTTTTCCTACTAACCCAAAGGCACACCAGAGGCAGAGATCACTCCGGTCAAAATTCTGTGCTTTTCTTAACAGTTTGACTGTGTAGTCAGAAGGTTTTCTACATGACTACCAGGGCAGGCGCTGGACTCAAAGACAGAAGACCGCATTTCAGTGGACTGTCAGTGACTGAGAAAATTTATCTCTGAAATGAGATATTTGGATCAACCTTACGTGATCAACCTTATACTTATCCTACTTACTAAATGCTATTATTCTAAGGTCTATAGCTGATTGTGACATTCTTGATTTTATCCTTAAAATTGTGTTAGGTAAAGCCTCAAATGATCTGAGCGTTGTAAAGGTAACTTTGGTCTGGCTGCAATTCTAGTTGTTTCCCTCTTCTCTTCCCTAAGTGCCTATGGAAATCTGGGATCACTGTAATATTTTGTCATCTATTCTAAGAAATAAATATATGTAATCTAACATATATATAGGGGGAAAGCCATATATATATATACATATATGACTTTCCACTTAGACTTATTCTTTCTCTTCAGACAGAACATCTGAACGTGCCCCATATTTTGTGTTCTACAAACATATGTGGCAATTTCACAGTGGCTTTAAAAGATACTTCATTCCATCTTTCTTTGGGAACAAACCCTGTGGCTATTATATCCACAGGTTGAATGTCTCATCAACAGGTTATTGTTGGTGATGGGAATTCCAGGCTGGAGGATAGTAGAGAACAGACAGAGCGTTCTTTCATAATGACCCTCAGGTTGCCAGTATGTTGTGGCTTGAAAAAATTCTTTGGTTTTTGTCCAGGTTTAGCAAACGTTCTGGAACTTCTGGTGGCAGCCAAAAGGGGAGAAGCTGGGGTTGTGGTATTCTAGCTCTGGCTGACACCACAGGAGGCAGTAGCAAGCAGTTAGGAGATGGCCTCTATCATGCACCAGTGTGGGTTTGGGTCCCAGTTGCACCCCTCCCTAACTTGCTGCTCCCAAAAAGTCTGTTCGGCTGTTCTGTGCCTATAAAAGAGAGTAATGATTTCACCTCACAGGGTTGTTGAAAGGATTTAACAGCAAACCACTTATATAGAAGCACTGGACACACTGAAGCCATCATGGTTGTCACACAACACCTCATTTTTAAGAGGAGGAAGAATGGTTCAAGGTCCCACAGCACGTGGGTGGCAAATTCTGTGCTTCAGGGCAAGGTGATCACATCTGATTCCCAGTTCTCCTAGCTCTTCTCAGACTTTGAAATTATCTGCTTATCACCATTGCTCATCAAACTGAAATTGGGAGTAAATGAGAAGGGGATGACTCAGTAGCTACAGGGTAGTCATCTGACTTTCTCTAGTCCTTTCCCACCACTCATTTCTAAATGTCTCTCTCATCTATGCCTCCCTATATAGTCTGTTAACACTAAGAATTTACAGCCAAGACTTTCACAAAAGATGTGTAATCATCAAATAGTCATTGGAAATTGCTCAGTGCCAAGAGTTTGATAAGTGGAGGGCTTTGGATAAGTGGGGGTGGGGCGGGGGGGGCTATACTTTTTTTAGAATACAGGTATAGTTGAATGAAAGAGCACGATGGTCTTTGACTTCACCATGTCCTTGTCCCTGTCAGAACCACTGATACTTTCCAAGAATAAACATGCAGCACATGGCTGACATTTCTCTTCTTCTGTGCCCCTGAACACATGCTTCCAGATCTTGTGGGGCAATGTCGCACCTGATGGCATTGTTCCCTCATGTGGACTGTTGTGTCCATAGTCTCCATAGTCTCTAGGTGTCTTTTCTGGCTATCAGGTTGCCACATTGATAGGCAACAAATGTTCTTGTATTTAGATTGGTTCACTGTTATAAGAATTCAGACAAAGAGGCAGAAGGACTCCTAAGAGCCTGGATTCATTTTCATTTCTCCTGTGATGGGACCCTTTACATCCCAGGTTCTGGCTTATCAGTGTGGGTCCCCAGGGGCTTCTCAGATGGGTACAAACACTTAATTTAGGGAGCCTGTGCATAGCCTTAATTGTTTAACTGACACAACTACCTACAGGTGTATTTTTAATTGTGTATTTTGCTTTTGGCCAGAAAAATAGATGATGAATGTTTGATTTCTTAACTTCTAAAGTATTTTGATGTAAGCAGCTGTGGTAACTGAACTGCCTCCCCACCCCCCACCACCCCTCCAACTTCCCAAATGAATTGCTTCTCAGGCACTGATGTGATCACTTGTAATTCAAAGTTTACAGTAACAGAAAAGTTTGTATCAATGATATAAATTTAGAAGAAAACTTAGCTTGATTGAAGACTAGTGAAAACTAGTCTTTTTTAGTATCTATAAATAATTATAAGAATTTTCCAGAGTTTATAAAATGTTTTCATATGTTTCATCTCAGTTAATCCTTTGAAGTATTAACACAGATATCCTCCTCATTCTTATTTGGCAGAAGGAAATTAAGTGTCAGAGAAATTGAGTGACACACATGGAGGTTACACATCCAGTGACAAAGTAAAGCTTCAGGGAGGAGCAGCAATTCAGTTGAGAGCATCGAAACACAAGAAAGACACCTCTTCCTCCTGAAAGTAGGAAGCATGGCAATGACAAGAGAAGGAAAGGGGTTGAAGATGATGAGAAATGAGGACTTTCACTGGGTAGGAGCCTTCATAGCCTAACAACTGGAGGTGAAGGCATCTCCTGAAAATGAAAGACTGTGAGCTCAGCTTTAAGTATGCAGGAGGTGAAAATGTTTGGGTATAAGAACAACAAAAAAGAACAAAGTTTTCACAAAATTGGTTCAGGTTCCTAGATGTGCTAGGCACTAGACCAAACCCATGAATTAAAAGATGAACAATACATGATTAACCCCAAGGAGTTTACAGGGCCAGCAGAGATATCAGGTGAAGGTTACATTGAAGCTTTAAATAATGAATTAGTTGCTGTTCTTTAGTAAAAGGGAATGAAGATTTCAGAGACTATGAAAATCAATGATCACACAAGTTCCACCAAACCTTCTGGCACCCTTTCATTTAGCCAACAAATATTTATTGCACAATGACTCTGTGGCAATCTTGGGTACACAAGCTAAATATCTTATCAGCAGATTGGTAACGTCAATAAACTCCATCGTTTGTGCTCTTATCAAAGATCAGCTTACAGACCATTAGTAAACTCTTTTTATTACTGGTTCTGGTATATCCTGCAGCTGCTCTTTCCCCAAAGTTTCATACTATATTTGGGTTTGTTTGTTTTGGCATATATTTTAAATCCATCTATGCACTGTATTAGGGAGTTGCTCGTTAACTTCATTGACTTTAATCCATGTATTATGATCTCTAACTAAAGCCATAAATTCTCTGAGCATGCTTTTTCACCTGCCAGACTTAATTTTTCTTCACTAGTGTACTAAAACTCTCATGATATGAAAAGTATGGATTCTTTTGGAGTCAGTGACACTTTATACAAGTGATGGGTGTGGTGAGTCCTATTTTATGCATACAGTATATATATTGTGTAGCCATAGTGTTTAAAACATGGGGTCTTAAATGTGTCACTGCTGATATTTTGAACCAGCTGAGTCTGTGTTGTGGGACTGTTCTATGCTTTGTAGGATGGTTAGCAGTGTTCCTGGCCTCTAGCTACTAAAACCCAAGTTCTGACCACCAGACATTGTCACGTGTCCCCGACACAAAATCACTCTTGGTACAGAATGACTACCCCAAGGTACTCCTCATAGTCCCTACAAAGTCCTAAATAGAGATTTATTTCATAAATATATTTCATAAGGAATTTAAGATGCTATATCCATAAAAATTCTCTGAAAGTACATTTTTTGTTTGCCTGTACTCTTGATGACTTTATGACCTATTACATTGTGTCATTCAGGACATCGGTGTCCTGTCACTTGAAGTAAAAGCCAGGGTTTAATTTTACCTAGACTTACTTGTTGATTGTTAAATGAGAAATGAAATAAACCCCTGCTTCATCGGGCCTGAGGAGGAAACAGCTGGAAGTAGCTCATCAGAGAAAATGCAGGTAAAGTCAAATGAGGAAGGGTGTCTGCTCTTCCCCTACCCACTTTCCTTGCTTCTCCTACCACTAAAATCCTCTGAAATGTACTTTTTGTGCCTTGGTAGGCATATAGCTCAGGGACTTGAACAGAGTCAGCATCTCAGAACTGTGCATTTAATTGAATCAGTTGGAAAACACTTGCGTTTTGGATTCTCATCAGGTTCCCAATTAATTCATTATTCTTCCCTCTTGCTCAAAAATCAGATTACAGATTGACATGTTGTTTATTACATTACCCAGTTCTTCTGGACACCCAGACCTGTGCTCATGTGTGATGGTGAGGAAAAAGAGAAGCAGTTCTTCTTGCCTTCAAAAGAGGCCAGGTCTGAGTGGACAAGGGGCCAAATTATACACAAAGAAAAAGCAGAGACCCCAAGGCTGAGAATGAGCAAGTAGATAAGATGGGGTATGTGAAGAAAATCAAGACAGCTGAAGTCTAATCTGTCTCTAACCTTTACCACCAGGTGATCTATGGGCCTGCATCCTTTCTGGATCTCTGGTTAATATATCTGTTAATATATGTATTCCTAACATAATAAGTACATAATATAAGACTGTGATGTTTGGGACCTGAGGGAAGACCATTGTAGGGCTTCAGCTACAAGCTTGCTTGGTTCTCGATGGTGGCGGATAAAAAAGCAGGTCATAAACCCCACATGTGGGGCAGGAACAATTTTTTATTATGTCTACAGGTGATACACAGGTAACAATAGTAATATCTGTCCGGCTGGCCTGGAGGGAGCAGCCCAGCCTAGTCATTCAGGTGGTGACAGCTCCGTCCCGGGCTAGGTAATGTCAGGCTCCTTGGGCTCTCTCTGTGCCTTTCATCCCTGGCGGCAGCAGCAGTAGCAACAGTGCCACACCCAGCAGTGGTAGTCCCCCCGGCTCTAAGGGCAGCAGTGTCCCTAGCCCAACAGTGGGTCACTGCAGCTGCAGGAAAGGTGGCACAGGGCAAGCTCGGGAAGGTTCTAGCAGACGGGGTAAAGGAAGGAGTCCTGGAGCCCTCGGTGGCTTTTATGCTTTTTATTGTCAGAGGTGGCCAGGTACATGGCAGGCATGGATGCCGGGGGGCCGGGAGGCTGGCAGGCCGCCCAGCCCCCGGCGCATCTCACCCTCTTGGCGGCTTTGCTACTGCTGCTGGTTGGTACTCTCGTTGCTCGTTCCTTCTCTGCTGGCGTTGGTCAGTACTCTCGCTTTCACTGCTGTTTGTTGGTCTTGCTGGTCGCGTTGGTCCTGCTGCTGGTTGGTCAGTACTGTTGGTTCTGCTGGTTCTGGCGTCCTCATGATGCCGCCCATTTAAGCCCGTGTCCAAACCCATCTGCGCATGCCCACCCAGGAATGCGTGCAGCCCCGCAGGTGTCCATCATTATACCAGTGGCGGGAGGACGGGAAGACCTGATAGTTCTGACCCTACAGTCACCTGCTCCCCAGGAACCTTATTAGCTGTTATATGATTTATACGCAGAGCCAGTACAGAGCCAAGTTTAGGCCTGGTTTACAGAACTGTGTTTTCATGCATGCAAACTACACATCAAGGTTTCATATTATGTAGTGTTCTTTGCACAGGTGGACTATATCTCAAGGCTAAACGTTATCTACTAGGCCACCTGTGCTGGAAGATCACAGCAGAAAACAGCCTGAGAAACTGAAAAGTTTTTTTCAGTGCCCTACAGCAATGTGTCCTAAATTGACTCCTGCCACCCTGTGTATTATCTATAAAGGTTTCAAACTAGTGGATAGTTAAGGCCTAAGAAAAAAATAATTTTTATAATTACAAAATATGTTCTAATGCACTTTCATATACATTATCTCCTTTGATCCTCATAGACATCTCATGGGATAGGCCAGGTATTATTACCATTTATCACCTGGTCGTAGCACTTTGGAAATGAGACGCTGAGGCTTGTGGAACTGGCGTTTCTTCAAAAACACAGTGTACTTCTGCATCATGATGTCAGTTAGTGAACATGAAGAAATCTTTCTCTCTTCTCAGTATAGCTCTCATTTAGATTTCATCCTCACCTTAAACTGCCTCATCTGGGGCACCTTTTCTAAACCCCCAAAACATAATGGGGTTTCCCTCTTTTTGTTTCCATAGCATCCTGAACTTAGTTCTTTGTAGCACCGATCACTCTGAATTGTAATTGCCTAATTTGCTTACCTCTCTCTACGAGTAGACAAAGTTCTGTAAAGGGCAGACCTTAGCCAGCGTTTTGTCCTTGATGGCCATTGTAACACCAGGTGATACTTGTTAAATTAACTGAACAAGAAAATGCAACATAAGATTTGAGGAGTTTCTAAACTAATTACACAGAAAAGTATCCAGATGTTTGGTTTCCCTGTCCACAAAATAAAATTATATATTGATTCTAACTTCCCAGGAGCCAAGTTAGCTTCATATTTTATAAAGATGATTTTTATTTCCAAAATTAAAAATGGACCACAGCACCACTGAAGGCATCAATCCAATGCCCTCAGGATACTGTCTCAATTTTTTTTAAAATAACATTTTCTATGTGGATAGATGAATTGCTGCATGGTAAGTTAATTTGTGTGTATCAGATTTTTTGTTAATTGGCCATACATTTCAATGATATAGATACTTTCAAGAGAGAAACATATGGATAAAATGATAACTGATCATTGTTAATATTTCTGTTATTTTTACTGAAAACAGCATCTCCCAACCACAAAGTTTTGGTTTATTTATGTAATAGTCATAATGTTCACCTAGATCATATTTATCTTTGTGAAATTTTAATTTTTTAAGATTTATTTATTTATGCATAGAAGATATTTTATGTATTTTATTTTAAATATTTAAATATTTAAAATATTTAAAATATTAAATATTTTAAATATTTTATGTATTTATTTATTTCTGCATGGAAGAACTGGGTGTACCTCTAGGCCAGAGCTGCAGGAGGGTGAGCGGATTCATCAGAGACAGAGTGGGGAACAGAAAAGGCAGATCTACTGAAATACACTGCTAAGAAGAGCAGCGGGCAAGACAGGAGAGGCCTGCTGCACCACATGTTAGTTATGCTCCCTGACTAGGGATCAAACAAAGGCCCTTGTGGTGACAGCACGAAGACTTAACACCTACAGCACCAGGGAGGCCCCTGAAATTTTAACTTTAAAGTTTGGAATAGGAAAGGGAAATTTGTATAAAGTGATATTTGGAATAGGAGGCACACAGCTTAAATGTGTCAAGTCTTGCTACTTCCTTGCTATGTCCTTCCATGTTTTGAGCATCCATAAATAAATTTAGGAAGCAGGATTACAGAATAAGAGAACAAAAGGGAGAAGAAATATTTTACTAAAATTAAAAATAAAATGTGTTCTTAAAAAAATGTCAAGGGCAAGAGGCAATTAGGA
Source organism: Galemys pyrenaicus (assembly GCA_019455555.1). Lineage (NCBI taxonomy): Eukaryota > Metazoa > Chordata > Mammalia > Eulipotyphla > Talpidae > Galemys > Galemys pyrenaicus. The sequence goes on from JAGFMF010011417.1 coordinate 2,126,591, forward strand.
GTGATCTCTGAAGAGCTGTTTGTGGTAACTTTCAATCCATATTCAGTTTAAGATCAACCCTTGAATTTGATTTCTCTTGGAATGCCCAATAGGATTTTCTGGCGTCGACAGGTTCACCTGCCATCAGGGATCCGGCCCAGCACCATCACTAGCTCCTTCCCCCAGCTTATGTCCAACGTGGATGCAGCTTACGAAGTGGCTGAGCGGGGCACTGCATACTTTTTCAAAGGTAACTTAAGATCCCTCAGAGACAAAACAGCAGGGCTCAATACCCATAAATGGGAACATCCAGCACATCAGCATTTCTTCTGTGATCAGGAAATGTGTTTCTCACTCCCTCTCCTCAGTTGGATAAGAATTGTCATTGACCATCTTGTAAGAAAGACAGAAATGACAATGACTTTCATTCTGTACTCTGAGCAAGTCTTCAGCATGAGTCACCATGCTATGTGACAGAGCCAGGAGATAGAAAGCTGGCCCCTACTCAAAGCACTATGGCATTTCTACTGATACCGTAGAAGTCTACTGTAAATTACAAAGCCAACGTTAAACCCAGTGTGTGAGAGCTGTATCATTGCTCATTATCTTTGCAAAGTAATCATAGTACTATCACCCTTGAAAATGTGACAGTGGTCAGCCAATAGTAGTTTATCAATAAGTGGTAACTATCAGTTTTAGCTTATATTTTCTTGAGGCTAAGAAGGATCACAGGCTAGTGCCAATTTAAGTAAGCATCACAGTGTTCATATGTCACTTGTTCCTCTCCTACATGGATATATGAGGCTTAAATGATATTATAAATGAAAGGTTTCATTTGTATCAATATTTTTTGTATCAATATTATTGCTTTCTTAATACTTCATTAGGACCATTTGGCTCAAGTTTTAAGTCTTTCACAGATTTGAATACTTAGAAGTTCTTATTTCCTATGGGTTATGACCATGACAGGCATATCATAAACCAAGCCCATTTGTGGTCCTCATGAGTAAAGTGCATACCTACGAGTTTTTGTGAACTTTGATTTCTGTTTTTAGGCCCCCACTACTGGATAACAAGAGGATTCCAAATGCAAGGTCCTCCCCGGACTATTTATGACTTTGGATTCCCCAGGTATGTGCAGCGAATAGATGCTGCCGTCTATCTCAAGGACACACAGAAGACTCTTTTCTTCGTGGGAGATGAATACTACAGGTATGACTTTTCTCCTTTTGATTGTCCAAATATATTCAGTGGGAAGGAAAAACTGCTGACAGAAAAGAACACAAAGGTTTGCACTAGGCAGCCTTGGGTGTTCTTGGCCACTAGAGTGTCAATCAATCATGATGGCTAATGCTGTCTTCAAGATACAGAACCTTGTGAATGAGAAGCAGCATATCCATGCAAGAAGTCCACTGTTTAGTCTCTAAGACATTGACCGTCCCCCTCTTTTAGTGTACTCACTCACAAACCCCAAGTGGCCTAAAAGCAGATGTAGCCTCATCGAGCACAGGACTATCCATGGGAATGTTTAAGGGAAGGCTGACCTGTTCTGTGAGCAAAAATGTTTCAGAATACTCACAATTTTTTTGCGTAAAATGAAAGTGGTCTTAACTGTGGGATTCTTTAAAGCAAAGTTCTGCTAAAAGGTAATGTCTTTGCTGCTAAGTCCTTTTATCCAGCATAGAACCTGAGGATTCTTCCTATCTAAAGTAGATCATATAGAATTTTATGGTTCTCTTGTTTATTATCATAAGTACATCTGAATAAGTGCCTATCTGTCAGGGATCATATCTCATCCCACCTACTGAGTTTCTATCTTTAAATGATTCATGCTAAAAAGTTGGTGCATCTCTTTACCAAGTTCTGCCTCTCACCCCCTCACCCCCAATACTTTGTTTGGTGTTCTAGACTTCAAAACAGAGAAGCAAAAGCAAATGCTTAGCAGGTGTCTACGCTAAACACTTTAGGTCTATGATAGGGTATGGTGGAAACAGAAGAACACACAACTTTGGTGTTCAAGGGTTTTCACTTTAGTTTATGTCACTTGTTTTTATTTATAGCCAACTCTGTGGCATAAAAGAAAATTATAAATATTTATCATCTTCTTCCACCTGACTGATCATAGCTTCCCCAGTTTGATGTTCAGAAAGTAATACAATTGGTACACAGATATAGTGCATGAAAAGGAAAATTTATGCTATAAAAAAGAATGCAAACAAATGTTGCTGTACTGTCTCTTCTGGGCTGCCACTAGGAGCATAACTCAAAGTGTCACATCCAGGCATTACTTGGTGTCATGTCCAGTTCAGTGCTGAAACCGCTTAGTTATTTTTCTTTCAAACCCTTTCTGAACTAGTGATTGAAATTCATTTATCAAACCCTTTATATCTCCTGGGCAGATTCTCCAAAGTCTGTCTTTAAGATAAGGTGTCTATACAATAAATATCTGACTTCTGAAAGATAGACCTTGAGAAATCACTTCCCTTTCCCATTGTGCACTTTCAGAGAGTGAGATAGAAAGATGCATGTGGTGTGGTAATAAATAATCATTTATGTCATAATTATCCAGTTAATTGTCAAAGTATCCTTAAAGCCTCATCCTCATTGAGTGACTATCTACCTTCTGATTATTTCTCTTCTCCATTTCTCTAGTCTTTGAACTAATCTATCACTCATCAACACCCACAGTAAAACATGCACCTCCAACCAGGTAGGGTTGAGGCTTAACAGCTAACACAGGAATCTCAATGAAGTTTAAAATTCTCTGTAAATGTAAAATTGGAGAAGGCGAGGATCTCTGATTTTAATGATACCTGTTGCCCCCCCCCAAGGAAATAGCCTTTCTAATTGTGAGTTTCTATTACAGAAAAAATATTTTGTAAAGCACATAAAACAAACTCATTAAAAAGTTGGTCTAGGGCATTATCTCAATGTTAAAGAGTTTATTTTGCTGGTGTGGGAGGAAAGTAGCACTTTAACATGAACTTCCAAGTGACTGAGGGTATTAAGTGGTATACTGTATAGAGACGCTTAATACAGTGACATAAGGTAGGTGCTCTAAAGGGTTAGGGTTTCATAATAGTAGGGACTACCTAGTGATGAGCAGTTTCTTTAAAAGCTGTGACAACTAACACATGATTGCCTAGAACTCAGTATTTCTCTGAGCTCAAGCCAATGAGATGATTAGGGGAATTTCGTTTTTAAGTACTGAAGAACTGTGGCACTGAACTGAAGTTTTTTCCTTTTATTATTTTTTCCATATTTTTACATTGTTGTTCATATCTTTACAGTATTTGATTTCTCCCCTCAGGTGTAGTCCCATAAATATCTCACGACTACATCACCTATGAACCATCACCGTGGTCCTTTGTATTCTTCCCACCCCTATTTTGATGACTTTTCCTCCCCCTCCCCTGCTTTAAGTCTCTGATCTATAGTTGACTACAAGTTTTGTCTCTCTTTTTTTTTTAACCCTATTGACCTGAACTATTGCCTTCAGCAAAGAAGAGAATACTTTCATCAAGGGGAGTCTTTCACTTTTCACTTTGCACACTCCAACAAACACAGAGGTTTTTGCACTAAGGTATCAGACAAACTAGGCTGACCTCAAAAGTTCAGAAAAAGCTGCTATATCAACTCCACTAATAACTTTCCCCAATTCCACACATTGTATTCACCAGAACCTCTATGACACCTTGTTGTCATATGAAGACCCATATCAGTTAAAAATTGCACCCAGCTGCAATAGAGATCCAAAATAATTCTGAGTTAAGCACAAAGGTTAGTTTTTCTCATATATGTGAAGTGTCTGTAGTTTAACGGAGTTAGGGCTGGTGGGTGACCTATGGGCTTTAGGAACTCAAGCTCCTTCTAATGTTTGGCTCTACTAGTCTTAACACCTGGCTTTCATGATTGCCACAAGAATCAAGGTGGGCAATGGAGCTTCAGTTGTTACATCCCTGTTCTCAACAGGAAGAAAGAGGAAGCTGGAGGGAAAGGGCAAAGCTAACTGATGAGGTTCCATAGGTAAAGCACGTGACCGCACTCAAAAATACTGGAGGCCACAGCCTCTAGTTGCGGCCCAAGAATTGTACTCCACTGACATTTGTTAGCACTTCCATCTCTAGTCATTCCTTGGGTTATTCTTGATCCTCATGCTAGCTCAGTCCATGGCATGACTAATGTACCAACAGAAAAAAAAAATCTAAGTATGTTTGTTGTCAGAGATGTCCTTGAACTCTTTGGGCCAGTTTTAGTGAATGAAGAGCCATGAGAAAAATATTGAACTTTTTTCACTGAGGGCTGAGGATGGCTTAGGCTCTACAGGTGAGAAACCACGTGTCAGTGCAGCAGTAACATACGGGGAACAGGCTACAGAGAACTACGAAGTGAGATCAACAGATGGGGCTGAACCATGCTGCCGCAACGTTGCGTGCTACAACACCAAATGACACACTGGTAAAAATTTCCAACTAGGGCCACTTCCCCATACGAATATCTACGTTATGACTTCCCTTCACTCTAGAAAGCCTGTGTTCCAGTCCGTTTTTCTTTCTTTCTGTTACTTTCACTGCCTGTAATCAACTTGTCCCTTTAGATGTGCTCTCCCCCTGTACATAGCAGAGCGGAGGCCACAGCAATATATATACATACATATATATGTATGTATATATATGTTGAATGTGACAGTCCAAAGATGCTTTTTTTTTAAGGATTAAAAAAAAAGATTTTGAGCTCCATTCATCTTATTTTTATTATTTACTTCTCCATGGTGACTAACTATAAAGTCCTTAAACTGATTCACTTCCAGTATTTCAGGAGCATTTAGGAAGGCAATGATGTGGAAGACTGTGTACTATTTTGCACCAAGTCTTTCATCTGTCTAGAGATGACTGGAACTGTAGATTCAAGTCACTTTACATAAAATTCTGAAAACTTCAACCAACTCAAAGAATGTTAGCTAATGGCGCTTCCTCTAATCCCCAGAAACTCCTTTCTGTGGCCTCCGCTCTGCTATGTACAGGGGGAGAGCACATCTAAAGGGACAAGTTGATTACAGGCAGTGAAAGTAACAGAAAGAAAGAAAAACGGACTGGAACACAGGCTTTCTAGAGTGAAGGGAAGTCATAACGTAGATATTCGTATGGGGAAGTGGCCCTAGTTGGAAATTTTTACCAGTGTGTCATTTGGTGTTGTAGCACGCAACGTTGCGGCAGCATGGTTCAGCCCCATCTGTTGATCTCACTTCGTAGTTCTCTGTAGCCTGTTCCCCGTATGTTACTGCTGCACTGACACGTGGTTTCTCACCTGTAGAGCCTAAGCCATCCTCAGCCCTCAGTGAAAAAAGTTCAATATTTTTCTCATGGCTCTTCATTCACTAAAACTGGCCCAAAGAGTTCAAGGACATCTCTGACAACAATATATATACAGTGCACATAATTAGACAGGCCCTTTGTTAGGACCTTGACACTAAAGGCATAGCGTTTGCAGTTTAGGAGTGTGGGCAGAAGCAAGAGAACGTTAGTCTCACCTGTAGCAGAAATCATCTGACAACCTAAATCACCTGTTTTAGTTTCCGTGTCTTCAAAATGGAGACAGAAATAGTGTCTACTCTGTAGAGCTACGAGAATGAAGAAGAAAATTGTGATGTGCCTGTCATATAATAAGTATTCAATACATGTTGGGTGCTATTAATGCCCTTTACAAATCTTACAGTTGAGAGTAAATCCACAGATAAATAAATAAGATCAATTTTTTAAAAGATTTATTTATTTATGCACACAAGAACTGGGGTACAGACCAGAATCACAGGAGGTAAGAGGATTCACCAGAGACAGAGTGGGGAACAGAAAAAGCAGACTGACTGAAACACACAGCTGAGGGGAGCAGAGAGCGAGGCCGGAGAGATCTGCTGCACCATGTGTCCCCTCCCTGGCTAGGAATCGAACTCATGTGCTGCTGTGCTGAAGATGCTTCACAGTGTGGCACTCAACCTGCTGCACCACCAGGGAGGCCTCATAAGTAAGATCAATCTAAGTGTGCCACAGGAGAGCCCTTATAGAAGATTTGGGGGGCAAAACAAAGAGGAAGTGGCCAACTCTAGCAAAATTGTCAGGAAAGAATTCTAGAGGAAGCAATGACTGAGATTCATCATGAGAGTTGAGTAAGAGTTTCCCAGGCAGGAGGTGGGAGAGCATGGGGGACTTCCAGGCAGAGAGCAGTTGAAGAAAAGGCACTGATGTGTGAAATAGCTGTGTTATGGGAAAAGCCTCCAGCAGTTCAGTGACTAGAATAAGGGCTAGAATAACTGTGGCAGCCCAAACATAACCTGGGTGTAAATAATGGACAGCCTAGGCTTTTCTGGAGAGAGTAGTCTTTAAAAAAACATAGGAATCTTAACAGGTATTAAGTAAAGGAGTAAAACCAAAGATTTACATTATAAGAATATCACTCTGGCACCAGTGTGACTGGATTAGAGGGGGCAAGACAGGGTAATCAGCTAAACCAGTTAGGCCAGAAGGTTTTGGGAAACATTCAGACTGCCCAAAGAGAGCAAATGGGAATGTTTTTTAAAAATGAAGACCAAATAAAAGCATGCCAAGGTAAACAAAAACTGATAGAATTCATTGTTAACATACCTGCCTTACAAGATATACTGAAGGAAAATTTTTGGTTGAAAGCAATTCACTTGGAATATCCTCCACAATAGATAATATCTTAGGTAACAACACAAGTCTCAGTGAATGTAAGGCAATGGAAATCATAGGAAGTAGTGTCTCTGATCACAATGAAGCTAGAAATCAGTATCAAAGGAAAACTGGAGAGTTCACAAATAAGTGGAAACTAAGCAACATATTCTCAACCAGTAAGTCAAGAGGAGATCACAAAGAAAACTGGAAAATACTTAGAGATGAATCAAAATGCAAACAAATTTATGATAACTCGCAATCCCATGAAGGCTGTGCTCAAAGGGAAATCTATAGGTGTAAACACACGTGTGTTTTTAAAAAGAGAGATCACAAATTAGTAACTTGCTTGCCTTAAATGAAGATAAAGCAAGCAAAAAGAAGCAAATAATAGGGCCTCCCTGGTGGCACAGTGGGTTAAGCAAAGCACTATGAAGCAAACTGCAGCCACTGCAGCACGAGTTCAATCCCTGCTGCTGGCCAGGGAGGGGCCCCACATGGTGCAGCAGACCTCTCCTGTTGTGCCCGCTGCTCCCCTCAGCAGTGTACTTCTGTTGATCTGCCTGTTCTGCTCCCTGCTCTCTGTGGTGAATCCTCTCACCCACCCCCCACACCTCTGGCCTGTACCCCAGTGCTTGTATGCATAAATAAATAAATCTTTAAAAAAAAAAAAAGAAGCAAATAATAAAGACTACGGTCTTTATATAAAAAGACTATGCTTTTTATATAAAGACTTTTTATAAAAAGACTATGCTTTTATTTGGCCTTCATTTTTAAAAAACATTCCCATTTGCTCTCTTTGGGCAGTCTGAATGTTTCCCAAAACCTTCTGACCTAACTGGTTTAGCTGATTACCCTGTCTTGCCCCCTCTAATCCAGTCACACTGGTGCCAGAAACAATGAATAAACCATTTGAGGAAGTCAACAAAACTAAAAGTTGACAAATTACTAGACTGACCTTGGGAAAAAGAAAAGAATCGAGTTACAAAATTCAGAAATGAAAGAGGGGACATTGCCACCAATCATACAGAAATAACATGTGTAATAAAGGAGCTATTGAATACCAATAAATTAGATAACTTAGATGAAATTGACAAGTTCCTAGAAAAATACAAACTGATAAAACTAAGTCAAAAAGAAATGGATGTCTGAATAGACCTAAACAAGTGAAGAGATTGAATTCATAATCAAACATTCCACAAAGAAAAGTTCAGGCCTCGGTGGCTGGTGAATTCTACCAAAGCATTTAAAGAGAAATTAGTATCAATTTTTTTTAAAAACTCAAAAAAAATAGAGGACACTTTCCAGCTCTTTATATGAGGTCAGTATTGCCTTGATCCCAAAAACAAGCAAAGAGATCACAAGAAAATAAAACTTCTGACAATATATATTGTTAATATGAAAGCAAAACCCTCCAAAAAGACTACTGACATAAATAATTATACATCATGACCAAGTGGGATTTTCCAGGGAATACAAAGTTGACTTAACCTACAAAAATCAACTAATGCAATACACCACATCAATGGAATAAAGAAACAAAAGCCATAGGATAATCTCAATAATTGCAGGAAAAAACATTTAACAAAATCCAACTCTGCTACATAATAAAAACACTCAGAAAAGTAAGACTAGAAGGAACCTTCCTCAACCTGATAGAAGGCACCTATGAAAAATCCATTGCTAATACTCCATGGTAAAATATTGGATGTTTTCCCCTTAACATCAGGAACAAGACAAAAGTTTCCTACGCTCATCACTTCTATTTAAAATTGTACTAGAGGTTTTAGTAAGGACAAGGAAGCAAGAATGAATGAAATAAAAGGCATCCCAATTGGAAAAAAAGTAAAATTATCTTTATTTTCATGTCAAATAGTCTTTATATTAAAAAAAAACTGAGGAAACTTTACTAAGACTATTAGAATAAGTGAGTTCAGCAAGTTTGTAGAGTATGAATTTGATATGTAAAAATCAATTGCATATCTGTACACGTCAATGAGCAATATAAGAAGGATATTTAAAAAATAATTTCACTTATAGTAGCATCAAAAGAAAAATATTTTAGAAATACAGTGGAAAACTTGTAGCCTGAAAGCTATAAAACATTGTTGAAAGAAATTTAAGATTTAAATGGAAAGATACCTGATTTTCATGAATTGGAAGCCTTAATACTTTTACGATGGCAATATTTTCTACCAAATTTATCTACATACTCAACACAATACCCACCAGAATACTACTGGACTCTTTGTAAAAATTTACAAGCTGTTGTTAAAATTCATATGGAAACCGATATGACTCACAATAGTCAATGTATCTTAAAAAAGAAGAATGCAGTTGAAGGACTCAGATATCCTGATTTCAAAACTAACTACAAAGCAACAATAATTAAGACAATGTAATACTAACATAAGGATAGATATATAGGTCAATGAAATAAAATTAACAGTCCAGAAATAAGCCCATGTATCTGTGGTCAACTGAATTGTGGGGAAGGGAAACTGGGGAATAACTGAAAAGCATGGAGTTTCTTTTTTGGAGTGATGGCAAAATTCTAAAATTGTGCTGATCATATTAGATCTTGTAAAATTACTAAAAACTATCAAATTATTAAATATGAAAAGATTATAATAATTCTGCCAGAGATGACAAGTTTCAGAGGTATCAGGTATATTTGATAGCATTCAAGCAGTAAAACAAAAAAACCCTGTCTTGGTGATTGAGGAGATAGGGGTCATTTCCTTCATAACTAGGTCTTTTGCATTTGCCGCTTCATTAAATAGTAAAGTTAAGAAGTAAAACAAAATTCAAGGAATAAACAGAAGTTCCATTTTGTACATGTGGAGGTTGAGGTGTTGGTGAGGCCCAAGAAAAATGTTTAGAAGAGGCTTGGAGACACAGATCTTGTACTAACAGAACTTGAGCTGCAGAGAGAAACTTGGACTTCATCATATAATCCAGTGGTGATTGGTGCCACATGACAGCATGAGGCTGCCCAGGAAGAAACATATAAAGATAACATATGATGTTCATTATAGGAGATATAGAAAATACCAAGGGAATGATTTCCCCTGGTGGCAACAGTTTTTGATACTCATTTAATTTTATATCTTCCTTATATTGTCTCTAGGGTGTGTCTCCATTTTAAAATAAATAGACAGTTTTATATGGTGACATTTTTCCACTTAATATTATAGCATAGGGTTTTGGTGTTTTTTGTTTTTTGTTTTTTGTTTTTTTTTTTTCATGTTACAAATCGTTTGTTTCAAAATCTCCTCATCACCTCTGGGGCCCCAGTTCCTGACTCCTGTCTGGGTTGGTACATGGAAGATTCTAGCTCTTCTCTCTTCTCTTCATTCCTAACCACTCTCTCCCCTGCTGTTCTCTAGTATAGTTCACAAAAGACCATTTCCCCCATGAAATCCAAGTGATGCCTCACTAGAAATAGATGATCAGTAAAAGAGGATTCCAGATTTCTATCTCATTGGAAAAGGCTCCTTAAGGAAAATTCCTAGATACATTATATATCTATTCTACATCTTAGATACCTTATCAAAAGGTCCCTTTATGCCAGCCTTCCTCCCATTCTCTTTAAGCATCCATTAGCTGACTCAACATCCAATTCAATTTTTTATAGGTGGTAGAATGGAGCCAGTTTTGCCATTGCCATTTGATACAAATCATCATCTGAAATTATCAGATATTACTACTAAGTTTAAATTCTAAGTATTAAATTAAACAAGAGTGTTCAAGTCCTTAAATTACAAAGGTGAAAAATAAAATAATATATCTGAAAACCTACATCATAATATCATTGTGGGTTTTCTGTGATATTACTCGTGAAGTTTAACTGTCAGCATCAATCTATTCACATTAATTGATATTAATAATGAAGCAACTGCCATTCAGGAAATAAACGTAGTTATAAACAATCGTTTTTATTAGGTATTTAGGTCTTATTGTTTCACTAACAAGATCTTGGTGATGAGAAAATGTATGTGGTGATTTTAGCAGCTATGTAATCTATAGTAGATTCAAAATAAAAAATTTCTTTCCTTGATATTCAAATTCAAACTAATATTTATTGATGGCCTGTTGTGTGCCAGGAATCATACCAGGTATTCCTCATAGTCTCTCATTTTCTCATCTGATTCGTATCAGATTGCTGGGAACAATCTGGAGAAGTAGGTAATACAATATTCATTAACAATTTGAAAATCACAATTACATGATTAGGCCAATGAAACACGATGAAAAGTGACCCATCCAAGGCTGCATTTCATGTCCTCTGAATTTAAATCCAGAAGTCGTTCCGTTGACCTCATATAATCAACTTCATTCTCTGTACCAATTGTGTATCTACTGCTAGTCAAAATACCATGAATCTCATCCTATCATATAATTTCCTTTTCTTACAGTCTCAGTAAAATCCTAAGCATATCACTCAACCTCCTCAACCTTAATTTCCTTTTTGACTTGCACTGTGTACTTTTTGACTTGTACCTCCAACATCCTCTAGATTTCCTTCTCCACCTCTTCTCCACCTTGACTCCTACTACACAATGTCATCCTGATGAAGGATGTTTAAAGATTAGGTAAAGATTAAAGTAGATTAGGATGTTTAAAGATGAGGTAAAGTTATCCTTGATAACTTGGGATCCCAAATCAAGTCACAAAGTTCACTCGACTCCATAATCAGAGTTATGGTTGTTGGGGACAAAAGAAACTTCAAAGTCTTGAGCTTGCCCTGGCTATCTATACATGTGAGGTATCGTGTGTGTGTGTGCGTGAGCATGTGTGTGTAAACTGTCTCTTAATCCTAACAACCATTGTTTTCCAACTGAGGAAACTGGGGCTCAGAGCACAGCCCCCTAACCACAGAGCCAGTAGATAGCTGTCAGAACTCAAGCCCAGCACCATCTGACTGTGCACATTGTGCTCTGTGCTCTCCAAAAGAAATCCCCAAATCTCTTTCCACAAACCAAGCACTAGGTCACCACAAGGTTTTCTCCAGAACTCAGTGAGGTAAGAACAGTACAATATTATAAACACAAGGGCCTATGGTCTGAGGCAGTACAGCAACACATCTTGGCAAGAACCTTCTGTTATTATGAAATTTTATTTGATTTTCAGTGTTAAAGTTTCTCTTCTTTCTAAAATGATAATGAAAATAGGCAAGTTTTTTTTTGATGGCTCGATAGTAATATTACTGGACAAAATGAAAAGTACATGATTATTAAGTCCCTATCTACAGAATGTCCTCTTAAATTAAATGTTAATATGTTACCAGCTGGCCCCAAAATGAAATAGTTTGTTGAGAATAAATACTCTGTGGAAAGAGCTATAGATTAGAGGTAAATGGCAGAAAAGGAGAGAGACTTCTAAACCTTGACATGGTAGAAGAGGATGGGGAAAGAAACTGTAATTTCACAGTTTTGCCAAGGATTTTGTCTAAGGCTGTGTTTTTTATAACACTGCATTAAACATTACATAGGTTTCAGAAGGACACCACTAGAAATCTAAAACTGTACCTAATATATTAAGAGATCACCTAATACTACTGAAAGTCCAATTCCATTCTTTACCATACAACTGACCCCTTTTACTGAATTGCCTAGGTTTTTACAAGTTTAATTGAGAATTATAACTCACTGGGATGTTGCCTAATTTATGAAATTTTATTTACATATAACATTATTTCATCCATGATACTCAAAATAGGTTTATATAATATTTGAGATGTCACTACCACCCACTTTAATGAACTCTGCATACATTAAAAAAAGGGAAATATTTTTTAGATTATGCTATTGGATTAATCATTATTTTCCCTTCAAAACTTACTCTTTCATTGCTTAAACTGTTTCTATGTTCTCAAGAAAAATGTTCTTTGCTGTGTTCTTTCCAGATTTTTCCATCTAATTTAAGCATGATACAAACACATTTTAACATGTAATAGGTCTGTTTGAAAATATTCACTAGTCATTCATTTGTTAAAAGCAGAGAACACATTTTGCCATGAAACACAAGTGTAAATGGTAATTAAGTTCTATACTCATAAATGTGCCTTTGACATACACGAGGTGAGGCATACCTCCAGTTCTAAGTGCTCAGCTTCAATCTTCTATTCAGAGCAAATGGAAGAAGATGAAGCCATGAAAGGTGTTCCTGCTGTTCCCATGGGGTCAGCATCAGACAAAGAAGTCAGTAGATCACCCTCTGTAGCCTCCTCCACCACATTTCCCTGTATTTACAGATACACCAAATGCCTCTTTGCACTTTGTACTGTTCTTTGCATCCCACTCCCCAGATATTTTAAGCTTTAGAATTATCTTCCTCCCTCTCTCTAATCAAAGCTTCCATTTCCTCCAGTTCTACAACACCAGTCTTAGGGAAGTGAGAGAAAAAAGCAGCCCAGTGAACAAAAATTAACATGTGAACAACCTACATTTCTAGCTTTAAAAAGGAGTCTAGACCTCAGACACTGAAACAAAGTGGGCAAAAGACATGGAGACCCCAGGACTAGTGCACTGGACTTTTCTTTCCTCCTCTAGTTTTTTCCTAGCTCCTCTCATAATATTTTGTAGTCACTCAGAATAGAGGGGGTACTGATTATTCTGATGACCAGGAAATACAGGGTGGGTATCAATTTCACTTGTGCTATAGTCACTCACATAGCTTAGTTTTCCAAGCTTGGTTTTCCAGATAGCTTGTTATTCTGGAAGATTCTGATGGCTCTCCTGCAAAGGTATTGGGGAGAGTCAGTGCATATCCTATGTTCAACCCTCCATAAAGTGACTCAAACTGCTGGTCCATTTTATCCTGGCTTTTCTCCCAGTCTTCGCCTTCTGCTCAATATGATGGCTCTGTCCCCTGGCCTGTATAGTCAGCCACATAAGGGACATATCTCAGGAGAAGGTGCATGTGACGTCCTACCACAGGAAACCACCTGGTGGCCCAGGCATCAGGAGAAACACTCTGACCTATTGTGGGTAAAAAATGTTCACCCTGGGTTTATCCCCACTGGGAGCTCTGGGCTGCTCAGAAAGGAATTTCTCACATTTTAAATGACATCTTCTGGAAGAGATGAGTCTGCTCTTCCTGCATGCTGATGCCTCTCTTATGCAAACCAAAGAATTTCAATCAAAGAGAGGTACTAACCAGTCTTCAGCATTATCTTTGAATGATGCTTGCTGATCCAGAATAAGCATCAATGAACAATGATCCTAATCTACTATTTGGTCAGTCATATAATCTCTTTAGGAAACAAAAACAATTTAATTCAGTTAAATCAACTTAAAAATAAGAATTTAAGTTAGTCTTCTTACCTTTATTTGTTGTCCATTCATACATTTGTTTATTCATTCACTTTATTTGTTTGACCCCTTAATTTATGAATATATAGTAAATTGCCCATGAATAAAAGTTCCTTTGAAGGGCTTTTAGCTATTTGATGAGTCAGAAAATTCATATATGTGGGGTGAGAAAGAGAGAGATTACAAAATACAAAAGTATATAAAGCACTAATAGAATTCCTTTTGAAAGAGTGTTTATTATAGGAATGTGTTGCTACAATATATAGAATAACTCTAAGCAATCTGTCTGGCAATTTGTGTGTGTGTGTGTGTGTTTGTGTTTTCAAAGATTTTTTTCTTTCTTTTTTTCCCTTTAATTTATATATATTTGATATCAATTGTAATCCCCATGTATTCCCCATCACCATCTCACCAGTGCACCATCACCTCAGTCCCCCGTGCTCCCATCTCCCCTCAACCCTCCCCTTCCCCACTCCCCACCAAGGGTGCCCAATTTGTCCTTGTCTTTTCATTTTTGATTTTTGTGTCTTTATTGTTATTATTATCTGGCAATTTTTTAAAAAGCTTGTTTAGACCATGTGACACTCAGACTAGGTATTAGAATCTCAGAAACCCAAGAAAGTAGTGAAGTAGTGATCAAATGTGTGTGTCTGTGTGAGAGAGAGACAAAGACAAAGACAGGGAGAAAGTTATTTCTAAGATGAATCGTGCGCTGACCCTGGCTAAATATAACTGATCAGCATAGAATAATCTACAATTTAAAAGAAATCTCTTGCTAATATTATTCATAAAATAATACTTCTTCTAGCTATGATGAAAGAAAAAGGAAAATGGAAAAAGACTATCCAAAATATACTGAAGAGGAATTTTCCGGAGTAAACGGTCAGATAGATGCTGCTGTAGAATTAAATGGTGAGTGGTTTCACAGAAAACTGTTTTTGTGGAAGCTGTAACAAGGAGGCTGGGTTCTGATTTAACATAGCAGAAAAAGGGCTTCCAAATTGGAGTCTTTGATTCCCATTTTGGGTCCTGAATCTTTTATAAATGTAGCTAACTAGATTCACCACTAGAAGGAGCAACTGTACATGTTCTACCATTTTAGTTTCCCTTTGCAAAAGGAAAATTTTTAAGTATAGCTTTAGTCTACTTGTCAACTCTACCATTAAGTTCATCCAGGCAAAAATTGCCTTTTCATCTTTAAAATGCACACTCTCTCCACCTAGCCAGTGACTTTCCCCATTCTATCACTCAGCTCCTGACATTTAACTCAGAGTTGGGCAAGTTGAACTGAATTGATCTGGGTTGAATACATTTCACTGACCCTTTTGGACCCATCCACACAGTTTTCCTGAGCATGTAACACAGAGTTAGACGAACATGGAAGTGCTAAGACAGTTCCAGGTACAGTCTTTGCTCTTGTGGGATGAAGAATATCTTCGGGAAATTAACCATCCATCCAACACAGATGAAATCACTAGGAAATACGGCAATCTGTAATTTAGCATTGAATTGTGTGGTGGGAGTGACAATAATTACAAGAGGTGTTTTGAGGGAAAAAAAGCACAGAGCCAGCATCTGTAGTTGGAGATTTCATGATGGGACTTCAACTGGGTGTTAAAGAACAGCTAGAGGTTTGACCAGGGAAAGTAAAGGGCAGGGGATTTCCTGGAGGGAAATAACTGAACGGAAGCACAGAGCATAACTGACTGTCAGTGACCCCAAGAAGAGGTATAGAACAGAAAGAAAGATAAGCTCCAGTTGAAGAGTTAGTGAGGCTGAGTGCTAAGGCATCAGTGGAGAGCAGTACAGAGGACTAATTGCCGCCTAATTAAAGCTCCAGTGTTCTTTGGTGCAACCTAAAGAAAGTGAGGATAAGAAATCCTCCTATTTGCAAATTTGCACATCATTTTCAGTAACCATGGTTTCAATTTTGTCTCTTTTAGGCTACATTTACTTCTTTTCAGGACCCAAAGCCTACAAATATGATACGGAGAAGGAAGATGTGGTCAGTGTGGTGAAATCTAGTTCCTGGGTTGGTTGCTAATAGAAAAGTCTAGTCTACGTGAGGACTGAAGATGACTGCAGCAGCCGCTAACTGGATTTTAAGGATGAAAGCTGAATGCAGGACAGGGGTCTTTCCCGTGGCCTTCAGGAAAGTTTCTAAGGGCAATTCAGAATTCTTTGAAAATAATCAAGTTTCTGATTTTTTCATAGTTGTGGATTCAGAATTTCAATCCAGATGGGAACTTCCTGTTTGGTCAAGTTTATGCAAAATCAGAATCAATACTATACACTCTTCAGATACACACCCATTATATTTTTTTTTCTAACCATACTGGATCAAATGGATGAATTTGGTTTTAGTTCCAGGAAGAAATTTACTTCCGGATTCTCTGACATTTAGTTCTTTTAATAGGAAACGCCATTACCATACAAATTATAATTATTCTTTATAAGCAACAGCTTATAAAGACGTGTCCTTCACATTAGCTATGATAAATATAAATATACCCATTTTTATTTTAAGCATATCATAAATAAGATACTATGTAAGGTTTGTTTCTCATTGTTTGTTTGCTTAACTCACTAGACCTTGAAGTAGGTTATGAACCTACTTAAATGAACCTTCTTACTAGGAAAGACATGGGCACTTTACAACAGGAAAACTTTTAACAAAAGCCAATAAAAATATTCTATTAGTATACTTACTTATTTCTCTTTCAGTTAATATTTACTAGCTTCTATCACACTTTATTCAATAACAAATTCTGTATACCTATAAAAAACTATTATTTGGAGATAGTGTCATGAATGTGCATCCTCAGGAGACATGACAATAGTAATTCTCTCAATATCCTGGTTTCTGAAAATAAAATACCCTCAGCGAAATTGTCTTGTATTCATCTAGGTGACTCCCTTCTAAATAGTATTCCACTTGCAGGAGACATCTTCTGTTTTAGCAATTCTTACTTCAAGCTGACTTCATCCCCCCACCCCACAACCACCTTAGTAATCAGAATAGATAAAATACTTAAGAATAGATAAAATACTTCATGATATTATGATTTTTTTAATTTTATTTTTTATTGAGCTAACAGTGGTTTACACTGTATGTGATTTAGGAACATAGGCTCACCTTTTTGCCGCACCAGGCCTATTGCCAAAGCACCAGTAACCCTCCACCATGGTCCATTTGCCCCCCTCTTTCCTTTGACTCCCATTCCTATCCTTCCTCTCTGATAGTCTCAGTTATACTGTCAGATTTCCAGGGTTTGTTTTCATTTAGTTTTGTCTGGGTTTTTTGTTTTGTTTCTTTATAATCCACAAAAGAATAAAATCATCACCGGTGTTTATCTTTCCACTTCTGATTTATTTCACTTGGCATAATCCCCCCCTCCATTTCCATCCAGGTTATCACCAATGGCATGATTTCATCTTTGTAGCTAAGTATTCCATTGTATAAATGTAACACATCTTCTTAATCCAATCATCTTATATTTTTTAATCTTATCCTCTATGATGTAGGAATTCTGAGACATGTTAGTGATTGTAAAATCGATAATAAATACACTGGACACACTTCATAGACTGGCCAGAACATCCATACTGGTTAGCAGATGTTAGCTAGTATTATTACTATCATTTATTAAATTTGTTTCTTGTACTGACTAAATTAGAGAAGAGATGGGACCATTAGTAAAAGGGATCTGAGCTTTCCATTTGGTTTGTATTACTAAAAGTGACTACATAGCTAATTGGATGTTCAAATTTGTACTGTTTAAAGTCGTTACTGTGACTTCTAATATTAGCTGCCTCTAGACTGAGGAAAGTCACTTTTGCTGAAACAGTCTGCTGAGAACTTCTTAATATCAATAAGCAAGAAGGAAAAACAACCTGGCAGGTCCTCAGTAGGCTAAACATAGAGTTATCACACAACCCAGCAATTTCACTCCTAGGTATGTATCCAGGAGAAATGAAAACAGACAGACATACAAAAACATGCTCACTGATGTTTACTGCATCATTCTTCATAAAAGTCAAAAGTGAAAACAAGTCCTTCAAGGTACTAATGGGCTTTTTAAAATATGGTAAATTTAAATTGGGGTGGAATATTATTCAGCAATAAAAGATTGAGATGTGCTGCAACATGAATGGACCTTGAAAACATTACACTAAATAAAAGAATCCAGATACAAAAGGCCACCTTGTACATGATCCTATTTATTTAAAATGTTTAAAAGAAGAAAATTCATAGAGACAGAAAACTGACAGGCATTTGTCAGGGGCTGGGGGGAGGGGGACTAGAAGGTAGCTGCTAATGGGTTGGGGATTTCTTTGTGGGGTGATTGCACAACTGTGAATATACTAAAAGCAAGCAATTGCATACACTTTAAGTGGATAAAATGTATGGTATATGAATTATATCTCAATAAACCTGTTATATTAAAAAATAATAAACAAAGTGATCAAGGTGGTGTATGGTCTGTGAGGGTGGTCAATCTGACCAAATGTGGTGGGACCACATGCAATGAGGCTTCAGCCCAAGGACATCTGGTGCTGAGACAATCAGCCATGCTCCTTGTGCCTGGTGCTGGGCACACTGCAGCACTCCACCGAGTACATGAATGCTGCCAAAAGCAAATGAGCACGTGCTCTGAGGTCTGGTTAGACCCAAACCCCAGAAATGCTTTCTGATTTCTGCTATTTTATTTTTTTTTTAAAGATTTATTTATTTATGCATACAAGCACGGGTACAGTTCAGAGGTGTGGGGGGGTGAGAGGATTCACCACAGAGAGCAGGGAGCAGAACAGGCAGATCAACCGAAGTACACTGCTGAGGGGAGCAGCGGGCACAGCCGGAGAGGTCTGCCGCGCCATGTGGGTCCCCTCCCTGGCCGGCAGCAGGGATCGAACTCATGCTGCAGGGGCTGCGGTTTGCTTCATAGTGCGTTGCTTAACCCACTGCGCCACCAGGGAGGCCCGATTTCTGCTATTTTTAACTTAATATTGGTCAAGTTCCCTAGTCAGTTACTTCCTTTGTAAAATTATAACAGTAATTCTCACCTTCTAGAGATATTTAGAGCCTTAAATATATGAGTCCAAATATACAATTCTCTTAGTAGTTTTTGGTACCCTATAGGTACTTTAGCATACTGTATACATTCTAGCCATTCTATAAAGTATGTCCAATGTATTTTATCATCTAATTTTGTAATCACTAATATGTTTTAGAATCCTTACATTCTAGAGCATAATATTTAAAAATATGAGTGGATTAAGCATTGGAATTAGTTTTGCTTTGAGATATTTTAGAGAACTTGTATATATCTCTTGAGATAGATGAATTTCTGCTAAACTGTAACATCACAAGGATTGATAATTGTTAATTCCAAATTAAATCAATAATCAAAAATATTAGACTATTATTCACTCCCAAGGCCCCCAAAGTAATGTTTACAAATCACTGTTCCTTTGTTGAATAAGAATTTCTGGTTCTCTGATGCTAATATGTATTTTGGTAAGAAACACATTATCTCTCTAAAGTATGAGAAATAGTGATTGTGTTTTTATCAAAACTCAGAACATTTATACACTCATTTGAAACAAGAATTTTGTGCATGAATAATTTAAAACATACTCCTTACTTGGTTTCAGAGTAACTGAATTAAAAAAAAAGATTTTTATTAAATAACAACTGGGAACAAAGTGTGATTCAGTTGGCCCTTTTGGAACAAGATGAAGCAGACAGAGTTTGCTTTCTGATGACGTGATAACCTCTGTGCGTAGTTCTGAAGCTCAGTGATAACTTTACAAGGGGGGTCGGCGGGCAGCAGAAGTCCTCAGAAAGGCTACTGGAAGACAATGGATTCACCTGGTGGGGACCTGCCCTAATAATGTGGTGGCTGAAGCCAAGCTTTCTCCCCTTGGCTTGTTGTCGAATGGCAGACCCAACCTGATTTTATGGGTCCTCTATTTTTTTCAAATGTTTGTTTGGAAACACCTTAGACTTCCACTTCACAACAAAACAATGCAATTTTTTTAAACTTTTTTAAATTTATATATATTTGACATCAATTGTAATCCCCCTGAATTCCCCATCACCGTATCACCAGTGCACCATCACCTCAGTCCCCTGTGCTCCCGTCTGCCCTCAACCCTCCCCCTCTTCCCTCCCCGCCAAGTGTCCCCAGTTTGTCTTTGTCTTTTCATTTTTGGTTTTTGTGTCTTTATTGTTATTATTGCTGTTGTTGTTCTTATTCCTTTCCTTGATCCTTATTTGGTTTCCTTATATTCCTCCTAGGGGAGGAACCATCTGGTATTTTGCTTTTGCCTTCTGACTGACTTTGCTGAGCAAAATCCCTTCCAGTTCCATCCATGTTCCTATGAATGAGTCTAGTTTTTCATTTTTGATTGCTGAATAGTATTCCATCGTGTATATGTACCACAGCTTCCCGATCCACTCATCTGTTTTTGGGCATTTAGGTTGTTTCCAGGTCTTAACTAAAACAATGCAATTTTTATTTGGAATTCTGTATGACATATTTTACAATTATCAGATACAATCTTTGTTTATTTATATATCATTTATATATTTTTTATTATATATTATTCAGGCGTTTTCTTCTTATACCTGTTCTAAGTCATTTCCTTCTACAGACAATGCTATGGAAGATTCTTTGTGAACAGTCATACTTAAAATTGCCTAATGAAGTTCAGTTAAGGGGAAACACATGTTAGTTAACAGGTTGGAGTTTCATTCTCCCATAATAGAAAGTTTAGGACAAAAGATTTTCTACATTCTCCTCTACAGACCTGAGTATAGAAAGAAACAGCACCATCTGATGGTCTCCATCTGCTGAGACTGCTTTCACCTTTCCCTTTCCCACCCCTATGTGGCTTGTCAACTGACCAGACTACAGTGCATCCTGAAAGCTTCAGATGTCATGACCCCTTCCTTATCCCTACCAAAAGACTCTTGGAATTGAAATGGGCACAGAATAAGGAAGACTTCTGATAAATAAATTACAATAGTAAATTAATGAATGATGTTGGGAACCAAAAGAGGACTTTTTTTTAATGCACGTCTTTATCTTAATTCCTTCTCTTATAATCTTAATCTAATATCAACATAATCTTTTCATTCTTTATATGCCACGTATTCTTTTAAATGGTTTGGATAAAATTAAATTTTGTTGCTCAATGCAGCGTATTGTTCTAAGAGTGGAAAGAGATCAGAAGAGAAAAGGAATAGAATCATAATGAGAAAAACAGTTGCAATGGACCAGATGATAAATGTAACATTTCTCATGGGGACATTTGAGGGGAAAAGCATTTCTGTATAAATAGTTAGCAATTTGTTTATTCTGGGAAAATCCTAAACTTGTAATGCAATGATAAATAATACGAGCTTTTGAGGTTGGGTAGTAAATGTGTTTACAGCTACCCTTCTGGGTTTTTTTCATAACATTAATGCACAAGTGGCCATGTTTAACTGCCAGGACATATCTGCCTTTCCACAAAGATAACAACAAAATCTCTCTTTCCTTCTCCCAACCTCTTCCTCATTCTCTCTTCCTCTCTTTTGCTTTACTAAGTACAAGTTAGTTACAAAAATATTTGAATAATATGCTGCCAACTCAAATTTAGTTTGAAATGTAAATAGGTTATGTGTAGTCTCACTCATGAATCAAAGTCACTGTACTGAAAGCAAACTAGTAAAGGCTGTTCTGGTAATTACCTCACATAAAAAAAAGTCCCAGTACCTTGTTTCTGGGCTCTTCTGATATTTCTGTGTATTACAGTCCTCAACACTGTGAAGGGAGGATGGGAATGATTTATTGACTTATGTATCCGTTCACCAAGGGTATGTTGTTTACTCATATATAAGATGCAGGCCTTCCATCATTCAAGTTATTCCAGAAATCAAAGACTGTGGCTCTAGGGCAAGTTTGCAATGTAGAGAAGTCAATCTAGGGTTATGGACTCTGCTTCTGTAAACTGTTTTCTGGGCCCCACATAATGTCAGGGAAATCCAGTCTCGCAGTTCTGGGAGTTCTCAGAGGACACGTGCTTATGAATTGTTGGTGTCAAATAATTTCATCTGACTACATCTAAAGGTGTCTCCTATTGCTGCCAACACAGATGGGAAAGCCACCGCAGGGTGTCCTAGCCCCCACTTCACATCCCACAGGCCACATGGGCCTTGATGCCATTCCATTCTGTAATAGGGCCCCCGATGGGGAAAATGCTCCAGCTACCTTAACTTCTCCCAGCAATGTTTTTTAGTGGTCAATGTTCAGGTCTTACAGAGTCCATTAAATTTATCACTAAGTATTTCATATATTTGATTCTGCTGAGAATGGCTTTCTTTTTTATTTCAACTTTCAACTATTCATTGCTAATGATAGAGACAACTGATTTTTATATATTGGTCTTGGATTCTGTGAAGTCGCTCTGTGTATTACTTCTGGTGGCTTCTTTTGTGTGTGAATTTCTTGTGACTTTCTCCACAGACAATTAGGTCAAGATTTTTACTTTTTCTTTTCCAGTCTTTATGCCTTGGACCTCCAGTACAGTGTAGACAGAAGTGACGAGCAGGCATCCTTGCCGTGTCCCCATTCTTAGTGGGAAGCTGTCCAGTCTTTCCCCAGTAAGTATGTTAATGTACAATTTTTGTACAGGTCTTTATCAAAAAAAGGCTGTTGTCTTGTATTATCATGAATGAGCACCGAGTACGGTCAAATGATTGTCTGCATATTGAAATTATTACGTGGGTTTCTTCTATTTTTTAATATTTATTTTTTTCATTTATTTATTTTATTTTTTCATTTATTCTTTTAATTTTTTTGTTTATTTATTCTTAATGAGAAAACCAAGTGATTTTCAAATTTTAAACTGACCCTGAGCTCATTCCTGAAATAAACTTAGTCATAAGAAGTTTTCCATAAGAGGAAACTTCTAGAGGGAGTTAGCAGAGGAAGATTTGGAGAATTGGGAGGAGGGGAAGAAGGGGAAAGAAGACTAGAAGGTGGGCAAGGGACATTCTCCTACCCCACTGGGTTCTTCTAAGACCAAATGAATAAGCAAATTAACATCTAATAGATTAGTTGGTACAAAAGACCAATTTAATAATATACATATGGAGAACACATGACTGTAAATCCTGAAGTAAAAGGAAGTAGACTAAAGGCTTATATCCTGTGCTGAGGGAACTGGGTCATGGGGGTAGGTGGGGAGAGCATGTAATTCACATGTCTCATGTTTTACTCTAAGGATAAAAAGATGCATTTCTCAGATAGAGGAGACATGTTTAGTCATAAACCCAAATTTGAAAGATAGCCCCCAAACTACATTCTTCTAGATCTTTAGAGAGAGCAGTAGCCAATTCTTTGAGAAAGGATAAGGCAAAGAAATTGGGGGAAAGCAAGAGCTTCTTAGCCTCCAGTATCTTGACTGACCTTAGTTCTATATACCAAAATGACAGGTATTGTAAAAAAAAAAAAAAAAAAAAAAGTTCGACTCTGGGCATCTCAGAAAAAGCCTGTCAGACATTTGAAGCTAGAACTCTGATGTGCCTCCCTCTTCCTTTGTGTTTGCAGCCCCTTTTGTAATGAGTCTGACTTCCTGGAATAGTGGAGACACTAGAATTCTGAATGAACGAGGGATTTTCACACACATTTCACCTTTCCCAGGGAAGAAAAATCAGTCACTTCTTCCTGGAACTCCACCCTTTGTTCTCGGTTCTGTTGGTTGTTTCTGAGCCAAGTTTTCTTCCTCATTCCTCCTGAGCAGGTCTGGGAATTCCCTCACCACTGCTGGGAATTCCTCACTGTCCCTTTGAAGAGCTGAGCCTAGCAGACTTAGGTAAACCCCTGAGGGGTGTTCTGAGGCTCTGATGTCTGACCTACCTTCCCACAACCCAGGGACATTGTACTTCTCTTCTCTGCATAGATTAATTTTACTGTCTCTGAGTTCTTGGATTCCTTCTCGGGACGGAAATCTTGTCACCCTCGCTCTATCTGACCTTTTCTCTGGGTGGACATGGCCCCAAACTATTGATCCCTTCACTCAAGTGTCTCCAAATACCCACCTTTGAGGTGATCCTTTCTCTAACATCCAAACACTGGATCTCAGGCCATCCACAACCACCACCCCCACCACTGTCTGTCAGCTCTTGTTTGTCCCCCTCTGCTCTTCTTCAAGCTCCTTACAGGGCATCCTTGCTCACCCTCTGCACCTTTCTTTCTGTCTCCAGGTCCCCACAGTCACAGTCTGACGTGGGCAGCAGATGTTTGGTAGGTCAGGAGGTAGATTACAGCAGAAGAGGAATTACCCTATAATTGAATATCAGAGCTGATGGCAACACGCCTGAACGTTCTCAGACTTTCCTGGCTGTGTCTCTTCGAGGCCCTGACCTCCCACAGCTGCTACAGAGTTTTTTTTCTCCCTGCTGGCCCATGTTTACTTTTTTCCCACCTCTCCAGATTCATACACCTCGAATACTTCATTAGGACAAACTGAGAAAATAGAAAATCCCTCTTACTTTATCACCAAGATCAGTTTGTCCTCTTCTGCCTCCAAATCCCATTTGCTGGGCCTTGACTTCCACAGCCAAAATGCCTCAAATGGGATTCTCAAAAGTAAACTGTCCCATCCAGCTTCCAAATTCAGCAATAACCCAGAACTCTAAAATTAGCATTTTAACAACTTCTGCATTTCCACTTCAGATTTTCTGTTTCATAGTGAAATTTTTATAGGAAAGCTTCCTTCTCCACCCAGGAGTCTATAAGAAGAGTAGTGTATATTTCAGTCTCCCCTTTTCCAAAGCCAGATGAGTGGAGAAAGTATATGTGGTATTGCTCACTACACAATGGAATGGAATGCTACTGAGTTATGTTTGTTTTTGCTTTTGTTTTTTGGTTTTTGGTTTTTCTTTTCAAAGATTTACTTATTTTTGCATACAAAATCTGGGGTACGGGCCAGAGGCGTAGGAGGTGAGAGGATTCACCAGAGACAGTGGGGAATAGAACAGGCAGATCTACTGAAATACGCTGCTGAGGGGAGCAGCAGGCGAGAGTAGTGGTCTGTGGTGCCATGTGGGTCACCTCCCTGGTCAGGGATCGAACTTGACTAGTGCTGCAGTGGCTGCCGCATAGTGCTGTGCCTTGACCCCTTGTGCCACCAGGGAGGTACCTGAGTTTTTTTTCTTTTTTTAATATTTATTTATGTACACAAGCACTGGGGTACAGGCCAGAGATGTCGGGATAGGGGGTAAATAATTCACCAGCGACAGAATGGGAACCGAACAGGCAGATAGACTGAAACATACTGCCGAGAGGAGCAGTGGACGAGACAGGAGAGATCTGCAATGCCTCCCCAGCCGGGCAGGGATCAAACTCGTGCTGCAGTGGTTGTAGTTTGCTTCCTAGTGCGTTGCTCAACCCACTGCGCCACCAGGGAGGCCCCTGGGTTATTTTTTTAAAAGGGGAAATCTTGCCACTTCAAAAACATAGGTGGAACTGGAAAGGATTATGCTAAGTGAAATAAATCAGAAAGAGAAAGACAAATACCAGATGATTCCATTCATATGTGGAATATTAAGGGGAAAAAAACCAAAGGAATAGGCAAAAACAAAAAACATTTGAGATATGGATACAGAACTGAGACTCCCAGAAGGGGGAGAGTGAGGAAAAGAGCAGAGGGTGGTGGGGGGATGCCAGTGACCTGTAGAATTGTGGGTGCCTTGGTGCTGGGTGTGGTACAGTAACATACATCTGAAGACGTGACCCTGTACCCCTAAATCGTAGATAGTATTGTAAACCAACACTACTTCAATAAACAATTTTTTAAAGAACTAAGAATGGTGTTGGGAGCTAGAGTTCTTCCTCTCACCTAACAAGCAGCACAACTGAAGGGTGCAGATGTTAAGGTTGTTGCCTAACAATTTAACAGTTATGTGCATAAAGAATGATTAAAACCTGTCCTTCAAATTCTAAGTCTCAAGCAAGTTGTGTCTCCCCAAAATACAGAAGATAATAAGTCAAACATCCAAGGGACAATCTTCCTATCTAAGCATTTCCCTCTTAGCCCAAATTCCCCCAGAAACTACTTCAGATGAGGGAACATAAAAGGGACAATGAAATGTGAAGGCAGCTTTCCAAGCAGGAGAGAAGTGAAAAGCAAATGCAGCATTAAGTAGGTCAGTGTGTGTTTATCAAGTGCATTTGTAGCCTGTTCATTCACTGAAGTATTTGACTTACTCATTGCAGAAATCTATTTGTGTCATTCTGCTCCTCCAGGGTAGGAAGAACAGATATGTCTTTAACAATCATCACAAAAATGCTGAAAATTATTAGCTTCAAGAATCCTATTGTGAACATATTGCAAATGATCTGGGACTTTCCCCAGGTCTAGCAGGCAAGAGAGCAAAGCCATCTACACAGACTTCAAATCAGAACAGTTCTGTCCTGTGCTGTGTGAACCAGCCTTGTGAGAATCTGATGCCTGTGGGTAAACCGACTTTTCACCCACTACTGATGACCAAGGCACCAGCTAAAGAAGATTTTAACAACAGGTACCTAGCCTTTGTATTACCACAGCACATACTGTCTGGAAAATGATTAAACCCCGGCTGTAGCGGCAGGAAGGTGGCACAGGAGCAAGGTTCGGGATGGTTCTGGGCAGACGGGTCAGGGAAGGAGAGTCTTGGAGCCCTCGGTGGCTTTTCATGCTTTGTTTAATAGAGGTAGCCAGGTACGTGGCAGGCAGAGGTGCCAGGGGGCCGGGAGGCTGGCAGCCCTCCCAGCCCCCAGCGTATCTCACCCTCTCGGTTGCTTCTTCTCTCTCTGCTGCTGCTGCTGCTCCTTCATCCTATCGGTTCTGTTGGTTCTGTTGGTCAGTCCTGGCGTCCTCATGACGCTGCCCATTTATGCCCGTGTCCAACTCAGGTGCGCCCACTTGCGCATGCCCACCCTGGAATGCTCGCGGCACCGCAGGTGTCCATCATCAGTGGTGGGAGGGTGGAAAGACCTGATAGTTCTGACCCTACACCAGCCTTTGCCCTCCTCTGCACTGACTCTTCTTTAGATAACAGGATATTGAAAGATCTAGACCTATAACTAAAAACTAGAAGCACCCTGTCAAGAATAATGACATTTCTATGATCAAAGACTCATTGTTCCTTTACTCATTCTACAAGTATGCTACTCTGTAACAAAGCATTTTCAGAGCAGTTCCCAAAGAGTAAAATCTGCCACAGCCTCCCAGGTTCTAATCCTCACCTTGATTGTCATAAACTCTAACTATCATTGAAATTTATTTCAGTTAACACTATGAAGGAGGGCAGGGTTTTTCAGGCCACTTTGCAGCCATGAGTGAGAACCAGCAAGTAGAAGGTCAGCACACGGTGGGGGCAGACTGCGGGTGTGCGCGTTGTAACCTGAGGCACAGCAACCCAAGAACAGTCCGAACACAAACAACTGCTGTCACCTGCCTGCTATCACTATAAGGTTCAAGCCTTGCTGCTGGAAGGGCCCTGGGTGACATTTGTCTAACACTCACCCACTATTCACCAAGCAATGACATTTAGATAGTGCCTGCCATCCCACAGGTGGTCAAAGGTGAAACTATACAGAACTCAGACGCAGCAGACATGCCCAGATCTGAGTGAGAAGGTGAATTGCTGGGTGGGAGGGTGGGTGTGGGGGCTGCCACCCAAGTTCAGTGTGATGTCTCCCCTTGATCTTCCTGGAGACACAGGTCTGACTAATCACACTTGTCTGTGGGTCTGTGACCAGGCAATGGCTGAGTGATCTGGGGCAGACTCTTTTCTTCTCTAAGTCTCAGTTTCTCACCTGGCTCATAGGAATCATTATCACAGAGCTGTTGCGAGAAATAATTGCATTCCTTCAGCTGGAGCACCGGGTACCATGCCTAGTTCATTATGAACAATGAATTGACCATTGGTAGCAAATGAAAACAGTTACTATTTTTGTCTCTCTTTTAAAGTCCTCTAGACTTGCCTCGTGTAAAGCTACCCCTCTTACCCAGTGACAGGGAGCAGGAAAGCTGTGCCCTAGTTCTGGTCTTCTGCTAATGACTTTAGTATTTGTTTTGGGATGAATTTTTTCATCTTTGCAGACTAAGTTAAACTCAGTCTGCTTCTTATTATCTCTCTACATGCCAGAAATCCTAAACACTATCATTGACAAGCTATTCCTTTTCTAAACATCTAGCATTCACCTAAACAAATGCTGGTTACTATTGAATTTTAATAATACGTAGGAGTACTTCAAGTTAGCATATTTTCGTCGTCTCTCTTGAACAGGTATTGTGTCCACAGAGACATTAATTTGGAGAGCTTCTAGCTACACATTTCCCCTCAGAGAAAAGAGGACTCACCTACATGCATGTGTGTAGAAAGTTCACACTCCAGCACAAGCTGTTTTTCCAGTCTCTGTAGCACGACGCATTCCTACATTTAAGCCATTGATTCAAAGTAAACATGGGAACATGTAATTATAAAGATCAGGAAACAGAATTTGAATGTAATTTTCTATGATCGCAGGGAGTTTTTATTTGGATTTAAAATTTTCTCAGTGCTGCACTTGGGTACCAGGAAAATGAGGAACTGGACACAGGTCCCATGTGGCCACAGCCCCAATCACAGTGCGGCATTGCCATCATGCCCCTCCAAAGAGTAGCACAGGATGTTGCAGTATTCTCTTTCTGGCCTTTGGTAACTATCGCAGAATGTTTAATGATTTTTTATTTATTGCTCAATAATTATTTGTGTGTTTATGCATTTTTCTATGCACTTTCATTTTTAAAACTTAAGATACCTGGGACAGTAACGTGCTGAATGATGTGCCCCATCATTCATTGAGAAGACATGCCTGAATGGTAATTGGATTGTGGCAAGTAAAATGTGTTTTCTCATGGATTAAATTTATACAGCAGACAAGGTAGGGAATGTTTGAAAGATAAATACATCTGCCAATAAGGACAAAAGACTTCCTTGTTATCATTAGTGAAAAATAACACACTTTTAAAAGTTCTGTAGACACTGAAACAAAGAAAACAGTCCCATGAGTCATCTACTTCACATGCAGTACTAGAAGCTATATAAGTCTCTGCCTCTGGCAAAGAACAGCACACCAACCC
Organism: Galemys pyrenaicus; assembly: GCA_019455555.1. NCBI lineage: Eukaryota > Metazoa > Chordata > Mammalia > Eulipotyphla > Talpidae > Galemys > Galemys pyrenaicus. The sequence continues at coordinate 2,155,734 of JAGFMF010011417.1, forward strand.
CAGATCTGAGAACGGTTGCCCCTGGACAGCAGCGATGCAGCTGGCCACGCTGTGTGCCGTATGTCTGCTGCCCAGCAGCCTGGCCCTGCCACTGTCCCAGAGGCCAGGAGGCTGGAGTGAGCTGCAGTGGAAATGGGCTCAGGTATGTCATGGACCTACTCACCTGGGGCACCCTGGTCTCACCATTAGCATTAGAAAGTCTGTTTTTCACCTCTGATTTTTTTCTTATTATAAAAGCAATGTCTCTTTTAATCAGGTAGCTATTAGGAGCTATTAGACTTTAGAGCTTGCCCGAACCAGGTTCAAATTCCAACTCCTCTGCTTACCACCTAGATGAACATAGGAGTTATTCAGCTTTCTCTGAGCTTCATTTTCTAACTTGAAATTTGAAGATAATAATGGTATCGGTCAAATGGGGGTGTTGGGAAGCTCTTAACAGAGTACACGAAGGGTTGTTACAGATGTTATTACTTAATGTAACTTGGGGTTCTTTTCACAAAAAGCAGAGTGTTGCCTTTTAAGATGAGGGCCAGTTGTGAAGGACACACCTGAAGTCAGAAACGCAAGTACGGGAGTTACAGTTCTCCCACCTGTAAGCCATGTGATGTGCAAGGCATGGTCTAACTTGTTTTCTTATGTGTCCAGTAGAAATAGTAATACTATAGCTGTATATCTCCCAGAATTATTCCAGTAAATAAATGAAGTGATAATAATACCACCATCATGTATGGAACAACTGGAGGGTCAAGTGCTTCATTCGAATACATTGTATTGAATGCTCAGCTCCATCCCGGGAAAGAGAAGAAATCAAAGTTCATCTGATTCGCATACTTGTCGGTGGTAGAGATAAGCATCAAGAACAAGTTTCAGAAACATGCCTTTCCACTATACTATTTAATATGTAGACAAATGATTGTATATAATTATTTAGTAAAATAAGGGGATTTTTACTCCTAACTATTGTTTGTAAATATAAACGTTATGCATAAGTGCAGGATCAGAGAAAACTATCAGGTTTTTCCACCCTCTCGCCATTGGCATAATGATGGAAACCTGCGGTCCTGCACGCGTGCCTACGTGGGCATGCGCAAGTGGGTGCACCTGGGCTAATGCACAAGCTATATAAGGCTAGTGTCACGGGGACACCGTGTGGTGGTGGCAGCGTCAGTGGCGGCAGCATGGAAGGAGAAGCCAAAGTGTTGCAGTGGAGTACGATGGATAGTATGACGGCGGCGAAGACAAAGAGACTACTTGAACCAGTGATGAACCTACCGGGTCTGGGATGGTTGCAAGACAATAAGAAAGGAGTTTTGTTTCATTCTGACTTTTGAAAATCCCAGTGATGTTAGATTGAACCATATGAAATTATTGATCGTTTTTAACCTCCATAGCAGCAATTTCATATGGTTTTACCTGACAGATTTCCCAGGAGTACACTTGCAAGAGTGTTTAGTCCCTTTACAGCTTGAACATTGTCAGTCAACTACTGGAAAGTTAACTAGGCTTAAGGGAAGGCAGGAAGATTTATCTCAAGAATGCAGAGATTTCTTCCAGAGTGATTGTTTTTTACAGTCTATAGCTCTAGAAGGATGAGAGGAGCTATATGTTTTTAAATAAGTGACTAATTATTAATTCTTATGGATGAACAGTAAGTAGTTGTTATTGTGAATGAAACAGTCATTGGTTAACAGTAAGAGAGAGCACAGTATCTTTGAGGCGATTTACATCAACTGCAAATTCCTAAGAGGTTGTGAGACAAGTGATCATTACTATCTGCTCCAAAGTAGACAGCGACTGAGTGAGCTCACGTTTGAATCCTTTCAACAATTCTCTCATGCATCATAGCCCTATACATTTTTCTCATGAAATGGGCTTTGATAGCCCACTGATAGAGTGACCTGGGCAAGTTACCTCCCTTCTCTGAGCTATGTTTCACCCTATGTGAATAGAAATAGTAATGCTGTTTCCTCTGTATAGGGTGGTTCTGGACCGCAAATGAGATGAGCATGTAAAGCCTCTGGTAAAGAACCTGCCACTCGTAAGAACTTAATAAGCATTCCTGTGAGACTGCTACTGCTATTGTTTCTTTCACCAAAATTATTTTGTTTTGTATTTTACCTATTTGGGCTGCTGGATAGTCATCCTCATATCCAGGTGTTAGAGTCCTTTGAGAAATTTCCAGGTAGCTAATTGCACATGAATAGACCTGGAAGAACTGCTTTTTATCCTGCAGCATGAAATAGGTCTTACTAGAGATTTTACAGTAGAAAGGGCACAGAACTATTAATTAGGACAGGACACCAGGACCAGTCTGCTCATTTAAAGTGTGACCCTGGAAAATCATTTACTTGCCTTGACCTTTGATTTCTTCACCTGGAGTTTACGTACAAGAAACTAGATTCTGTAATCTTCCTGGGACCTCAACTCCAGAGAATCTTAGCTGGATCTGGGCACCTTCAACTGCTCCACCAGGCCCCTGATAAGGACACATTGGGCACTTTTTCTGAGTGACTGTTAAAAACAAGTGCATGTTTTAAAAGTGTGCAGAGGTCTACTCAAAACATCTTATGGCATAAAAGAGAAAAGAAGGATTCTTTTTTGTTCATGAACTAGAATGGCAATACTTCATTACAAGTATTAAATTCTCTCCTCACTAATACACACTTATGTAAGTTGGTGCCTATGTAACTTCTGTCTCAAATTGCTATTCAGATCTACAGGAAGCATAGCAAAGATATAAAGTTCTGAAATAAAAGAAGACAATAAAAAATAGATCAATTACTCTTTTTCCCATAGAATTACCTCAAGAGATTTTACCCATCTGACTCAAAAACAAAAGATGCCAACAATTTAGAAGCAAAACTCAAGGAAATGCAAAAATTCTTCCACCTGCCTATAACTGGAATCTTAAACTCCCAAATCCTAGAAATCATGAAGAAGCCCAGGTGTGGAATGCCAGATGTTGCAGAATATACGCTATCCCCAGGTCAACCAAAATGGAATTCCAAAGTAATTACTTACAGGTTAGTTTTGCTTTGGCTCATTTGGCAAGAATAATAAAACCCTCTTCTCAACAGGTCAGACATTGTATCTTGTTTGTTTTCAGGCTTGCATCATATACTGCAGACTTACCACCTGTCACAGTAAATTGGTTAATAGAAAAAGCCTTCAATATGTGGAGCAAAGAGGTCCCACTGAGCTTCAGGAGAGTGAAATGGGGAATTGCTGATATCATGATCCGTTTTGTAAGAAGAGGTAAAGAAGATCCCTGCAGGTTTACCCTCTGTGTTATTTGTTGTTGTTTATATTGCCCACTTTGTTTCAGGATTTTAAATATGTTTTATGTATGTATACACATGTATACACACACATATATATACAAGTATATATGTACACACAGCAGATAATTCACCTGTAAGTGGTCATGGGCTGGGGTTTACCATGTGGTATGCGTGTGTTTGGTGTGCCATTAGGTATTGTCATGTAAGTACAGGCTTACTAGTAAGGTAAATGCGTAAGCTTAAATTAGTACCACAGCGAATTCTAGACTAGTCAGTAAAACTATAATATTTTATACAGTATTATACATTTTTTCTAGTTTCTTAATTTAGTGTCCCTTTTTATAGTAGAGGATAGTAAACTATGATCTATGAAGAAAATCATAATAATGTATTTATTTTTAAAAATACTTATTAAAACTCAGTCATGGCTGTTTAGTACCTATCATCTGTGATGATTTTGAGGGCTACAGTGCAGAAATGAGTAATTGTGACAGTGACCATCAAACCCACAAATACTAACTTATTATCTGGACCTTTATTGAAAATTATGGCCAGATCCTGTTTTGTAGTAGGTAGCTAGGTAGGTAGATAGACAGACAGACAGATAATCTATCATGGGACAATTTAAAACATGCCTAATTATCATCAACATAAAACCAGGAGGAGGGGTTCCAACACTGAGAGCCTCACGTGATCTCCCAAAAATGCCCCAGTCCAGGTGGTCTATGACCAACACCCATCATGCCGTCACAGAGTAGAAAGTAGTCTCCTATTAAAGGACTTATGGAGATAAAAACACAAACTGCTGTTAACCGCTAGTATTTCATAATGCAAGCTTACAGGGAAAATACTGACTATTTTGGTCTGTTCTAATATTGAACTGTCTGGGTGCTGTGAATCTAGCATAAATATGAACTTCAGCCATAATATTAACAATGCTAAGGAAAATGCTTAGAAAGCACTGACCATAGCTCCCTGTTCTTCACAAACTGAATAAATAGGAAATGGTGTGAAAATCCACAGCTCTGCATCACAACTAAAAGCTCTATCAATTCAATTGTAACTGAAGCAACAATCTCCAGTACAGAGACTATCTACTATACCCACAAAGACTAAGCTAGGATTTATTTATTTATTTATTTACAATGTTTGCTTTCTTTTCTCAGCTCTAGTCCCCCTAGAATTTCCACCACCAGTTCACCTGTGCACCCCAGGTGGTAACAGCATTCAGTGTTTCTCTACCCTGCCACTATATGACCAAACAAAGCAGTCAAGTGCAGCATAAATGCAACTATAAATTATATGGAAATGTATTAAAGTTCCACATCCATTAAGTAGTTAGTAATGATCAGCAATGAGTGGAGCTTCTGGAAAGAAATAGTGCCAGTAGCAAAACAATACCCAAAGCACCCCATATATGCAGCTAGCTTCTTGTGACAACAAAGTTGACTGCTTGGACCATGCTTATCTTCCGGGAATCATGTGAACAAAAGGTAAAGTAACTGGAGGTAAATTCAGACAGTGGGCACTATCACCCTGTTTTCATTCAGAACATGGAGACCTGTATCCTTTTGATGGACCAGGAAACACGCTCGCCCACGCCTATTTCCCGGGGCCAGGCTTGGGAGGAGACGCACACTTTGATGAGGATGAGCACTGGACTAGCGGCAGAACATCAGGTACAGCATCCCTTATCTCCACGGAGTTTCCTCTGGAGAATCCCAAACTCCTTGAACCAACTTCACTTTGAAAATTGCCTTAATTAGTAATAATCATCCATCCTTTGCTAACTGCCAACCACTGTACTGTACCTTGTATTTGTAGTGTGCTTTAAATGCATTCCTTCATTTAATACTACATATACCAGTGACCAACAGGGAAGTTAAGGGTGCCAGCCTCCAAGCTGTCAAAAATCCAAGTATAGATTTGGGATTCCTAACTGCTGTTGACTGGAAACCTCACCAGTAACATAAAGGGTCAATTAACACATATTTTGTATGCTTATGATTTATATCCAGTGTTCTTACAACACAGTAAGCTAGGGGAAAGAAAGTGTCATTAAGAAAATCATAAGGAGAAGAAAATTTATTTACATATTTACTGAAAAAAATCTATGTTAAGTGGACTCTAGCGCTTCAACCCTGTGTTACTGTCTGTGTATTTCCCCAAAGTAAGTTTTTTAATTGGAGAAGAAAAAGAGCCATGACTATGATATTTAAGACTTATATACAGGTCTGAGATTAAACAACCCATATCATAACCCAGTCCATTATACTCATTTTCTTACATAGTAGTAAATTAGAGAGACATCAGAAAACTAATGGAGGGAATCTCTGGTATAAATAATTCTAACTGGAGATAATTCTGAAACAAAAAACAAAGACAGCTACTAACAGACCCTGAAAAGAAACCTAGCACTGTGTTTGGTATTTGGAATTTACCACCATAATGATGCCTTGCTGTGAAAATCTAACCTTTGTAAAATCATGACAAAGCCTCCCTTACACATTTTGCAAACCCTTTTCACTCGCTTTTCTTCCCACTTAAGTTGGTCAAAGACCATTTTCTTTAATGGAATGCACCACAATTACTACTGGCCACTCCTCAAACTCAGATTTATACCCTCTCCCTTATTTGCAAAAACCTTTCTATGAATCTGAGGGACAGAAAATGGTTGAGGAAATCTAATTAAATAGTCAAAAACAAAAACCAGCATTGTCTGGAGAGTCCGCCTTTCACTCTTTGCTTCCTCAAAGTCAATGTACTCTCTCCTGTCACTCAAAATCACTATCACTTATTGAATAGTTGATGTTTTTTCAGATATTGAAGAACAAATTATTATGACAAATCTGGAAGGTGGAAATCATTATCTCCCTTTAACAAATAAGAAACTGAGACAGTAATACAATTAATTTGTCCAGAATGCCCTAGCTAGTAAGCAGCAGATCCATATTTCAGACTCAGATATTATGACTTCTAAAGTCTTTGCTTTCCACTACAAAATATTGCTATCTGATGATTCTATAAGACGCAAAGAGGTAGAAAATATTACTTTAAGAAAAAAAGCAAATGTGGGATGATTAAAACACTTTAATTCTCTTTCTAAATCCTCCCCACTTTGCAACAAGTAAGAAACAAGTAAAGTAGAGAGAATTTGAAGAGTTGGTATTTTTATAGGTACTTTATCTTTTATTATTAGGTATTATTTACAAAATTGTTCTTATAGTTATTGGATGTCACTCTTCAGTTTTAGGAATTAACTTACTATATGTTGCAACTCATGAACTCGGCCATTCTTTGGGTCTGAGTCATTCTTCTGACCCAGATGCTGTGATGTACCCAACTTATGAATATGGAAACTTGGAGGATTTCAAGCTTTCACAGGATGATATCAAAAGCATTCAGGAATTATATGGTAATACTGATTATTTCTAATTTGGGGGATTCCACATTGTCTCCATAGGGTCAGATTAGATGGAAAAAGTTGGGAAATGGATATTTTACCTGGAATACAGTAGAACTTGTTTTTTGGATGATATCCTATGTTTAAGGGTTAGCATAATTAATATCATTAGTATAGCCACACTCTCCAAAGTCATCTATAGATGAACTGTTATTCCTAACTAAATGTGATAGCATTTTTTTTTGTAGATACGGGAAAAAAAAATTAAACTCAGATGAAACCACAAAAAACTGAGAAGGCAAGGTAATGTTGAGAAGTCATGTGTCCTGATTTTCAACTATACTACAAATTTATAGAAATCTAAACAATAGGTAGTGTAACATAAAACAGACACATAGGTCAATAAAACAGAATCAAGTGTAGTCAATAAACATTTGACAAGTGAGTCAAAAATACTCAATGGGGAAAAGTCAATCTTTCTAATACAGACAATATTAAAAAAACTAGATGTTCACAAGCGAAAGAATAAAATCTTACACGTTTCACAAAATGGAATGGTATATCATCCCAACAAGTAAATAGAATTTATGAAAGTTTGCTGAGGGGAGAAACTTGAGACCTTAGCTACTCAAAATTTAACTAGGCTATCTTATACCCCGAGGATATTGCTGTTAAATTTCTTTGACACAGGATCACTTGGTAAAGCCATTAAAATGACTATCAAATGTTTTTTCCAAGCTGCCATTTACTGTTCTTCCATACTCAGTTCAACTACTTTAGGAGAGTCTCTCCCTGCAGAAGTGGCCTATGAAACATAACACCATCCTCCCCAGATGAGCACTCCTGAGGTTGCAGCCCTAGGAAGTTAAAAGTGACCCCATTTTTCCTGCTTGCAAATCTGTGGGAGGGAGAATCTAGCCATGACATTAGGGGTCATATTGTTAGGGGGAAAAAAGTTGTCCTAAATAAATTACAGTAATAAGTTTATGGACTCCAACCGCCACTTCAAACCAACAATATCCAAAAACCTCAAATCCTATAAGGTCTTTATCAAAGAATGAATCATTAAGACCTAAGGGTGGAGTTAAGCAGCCAGGCTTCGTATAAAACTAGACATGTGGGCCTTAGTGCTCTCTTCGTTCAGAGCCAGCTCTCAACCTGCTGTTGGGTTCCAGTTCGAAAGATCTAGTGAGATATTTATGGATTTGTACCCCTGTCTTCTGGTATTATTCACTACTTTATTTCCCCTTCTTTTATAAATAAAACCTTTATTAACCTTTGTCGTGTGTGCCTGCAATTAAGGCTTTCTATAAGTGCCTTTCAAGTGCACAAGTGAAAACCCAGTCAGGCAAACCCATTTTATATTAGGGTTGCCCTGTAACAATATCACTTATGAATGTTACATTTCCCAACCTACACTTTTATATTTAATCAAGTTCACAGTTCAGTTTAAAAGAATAAACTGATTGAGATTTGCTTGATACATTCAGGCAGAAATAATAACGTGAGAAAAGAATCAAAAGATGGGGGAGAGGGAGCCCTGTGTATAGATAGATGACCCAAAAGAGTTTAGATAGTATTGTCTGGGATCACATGACTGCCAAGAGTTGCCACAGTCATTGAAAGGCAGGGCTGTGTGATGGTATGCTCTTCCAGGAACACAGCCCACCTCTCACTACTCAGTAAGTGTTTGAAAGAAGCTGGAAAAGAGAATGAGAATGCTACCATTAAGTCCACAGATATGTTTAAACCTTCCAGTCAAATATCAGGACAATTGAAAGAGATCCCTTAAGAGACTTAGAATGATGATCAGGTAAAGAGAGTGCTTCCATATGTAATGTCCACAGAGGAAATTCTTCCTGCAGGATAATGGATTTTAGCTATTAGCTGAACCTAGAATTCACTTTAAGTCAGCATTCCCCAAAGTGTGTTCTTAGAACTCTAGTCCTAAAAAGTTCTTAGAACTCTATCCCCCAAAACGAATGCTGTGGAGAAGCAAGTTCAAGGACACTACCTACAGCGTCTCAGGTGCGCCAGATATTAAGGAATCCCTTGCAAACTCTTGTCGACTCTGTTTACTAAATTACAACCCTTTCAGGGGCTCCACTGAGCCCTCACAGGATAGCATTTCAGAGGACACCTTAGAAAACACTGAGTAGCTGCAGCTGACAGAAAGACTAAGCTGCAGCTGCTGAAATGACTAAGGTAAAGAACTAAGAAATGGATTTCCAAGTAGAAAACCTGGAAATCTGGTTCTTTCTGTGTTCTTCATGTTGGTTTAGCATGTGTGTCTGCATGGATTTCAGTCTCCTACATCCCATACTACTCCCATCCACTTATACCTGCCACCTACATACAGAAGAACCCAGCAAGGCTACCTTTACCACTGCTGCTTAGAGAACATTCCATTTCCCATATGTGCCTGGTCAACAGCATTAAGGGCAGATTCTTAGTTTTCCTTCTTTGCAGATTCTGACTCAGTTGACTTGGGATGAAACACAGATGATTCTTTTCATCAGTGACGTTTGGGAATCATACCAAATGGAATGAGTGAAGAATGTCCTCTTTACAGAGACAACAGAGAATGTATCTAAGCGAGCCATGTGTCTCTTGCAAATCCAGAGAAATCTGTATATTGTCAGAAAAGTTTTCTCTCGTCTCCATAATCAAATAATATTAGTTCTCTAGCAAAAAGAAAAAAATTCAACTTAAAAAAAAGAGTTGCAAAAGAATCTATTCTTGGTAAAGTTATCACCAACAAAACAAAATACTACCTCCCCTTATATGACACTGTAGAACTTGTGGATACTCTACAGCATTGACATCTTAGAGATTTAAGACTTTTAAAAGGGACCGAAAATAATTCTGGAGCAAGCTGATTAGATTTAATCTCAAGAGGTGTATTAACAGACTGGGGCATTAAATCCTTAACTATTAAACAAAGAGGTGCCTCTAGTTGAAGTTGAGGAGAGGTGACTTTTGAGCCAATGAGAATAAGATGTAATTATAAAGGTTGCAAATGGAGGGAGTTCATGTATTTAAGAAGTGGTATGAATGGGGAATACAAATGCAAAAGAATGTGATTAAACTTATGGATGCAAAATGCCTGGTATTCTTCTCAGAATAATAAAAATAATAGCATCCTGGCACCACGCATGTGCCATACACCCAGGACTTCATGTGTGTTTGTATGGAATGCAACACTCCAGTGAGTCATTGTTATTTTCAGTTTATAGACTGGTCATCTACCATGAAGAGAGAGTAAGTGGTAACTAGCTAAGGTCACACAGCTGGTAAAGTGGCAAGGACAAGATGCAAAGATATCTGACTGCAGGACGCATGCGCTACACAGCAACTGCCTTCTTAATCTTTGGATGTGGTTTGGGGAATGACAAATTGTACAGACTGCCACTTCTAGTGTTTTTAGAGTCTTGCAGTAGTTTTATGTGTTTTATACTATGTCAGAATTCCTTATCTTCTGTCCCAACAGGAGTGAAAAAAATTTTTTAAAGAATTAGTGCCATCAGGAAAAAGATACTTTCGTTCCTTGGCTTTCATGTTATTGCTCCTCGTCGGGAATCAAAAGCCCGTGTTCTGCAGTCCATTCAGCATGCCCTTCATCATTCTTTATACCGCAGCTGGATTCTGCAGGTATCTCTCTCCCTCTGGGCAAGAAGTTCTTTACTCCTGTCCTATATGCATCTGTGACTTGCCTCAAGCAACTTGCACTTGGTAGATGTCAGTAAATACACAAATAAAAGTTGTATTCCATGATAAAAGGATTGCTGTTTGAGAGCACTGTTTCTATGTCAAAAGAAGACATGCTATACAATGAAAGCAAAGGCTGTGACCTCCCAAAGACATCCCACCATGTTATTTTGGGTATTTGGCTGTACCTCACCCAATCACCAGATGGGTAGAGCGATCTTCAAATCTTCATTGCTAATTAGTGTAGCCTAAAAATATACTGATTTCCCCTTCACCTTTTGGCCCAAGCTCTCACTCTGAGTGTTCTGAGATATAAATTTTTTTCAACGAAATGCCTTGAATTCCCAAGGTTTATGTTCTTATACTCAGTTCTGAGTTCCTACTCCTGACCTCATTTTGCTGCCTCTCACCTGCTATAGCTACTCCGTCCCCTGCCAACTCAGACATCCATCAGGCTCACTTTCACCTGTTTAACTTTCTCCAAACCAGCTTTTGTGAGACTGCTGACATTCCTGCACAAGTGCATCGACAGTGCGCTTTTACACTGCACAGAGACTATTAAATTGAACAAAGTGAAAATTGGATATTACCCCCATCCTTCAAACCTTGTTCCAGATACAGATCAAATGATACAGATGTGCCAACAAATTTGCTGCTATGCTTTAAAACTGCCACATGGTGTCACCCTAACCCTTATAAAACCATTTATCATTTAAACCAGAGGCAATTTATTAATTCTAACTCAAAGCAGACTTGCTACAACAAAAAGGCTGTTACAGTCAACAAAGATGAGTTTCGTTTGCACTCTCTTTTGCCCTCACAACCCGCCTGTCAATGCCCCATCCAAAAAGAAGAAACCAAGAGCTTGTGCTCTACTGTGTGGGGACAATATAATTCTATGTAGAGCTGTTTCTTTGGAAGTAAAGTTTACGTTTTCTGCAATTAGAGAAGGCTGTCATGCAACATGATGTTTGAGAGCACGAACCATGCCCATTTATTTACTGGTCATTATGAATGTGTAAAAGCGTTGCTCTGATTTCTGGCAGGCGTGAAAAAGGACAGCGAATTTGTACTTTGACCTGCTCTCCCCCTGCAGGACAGCCATGATGGGCTGCTGCAGTATTCACTGGTGATTGTAACAGGAACTGTGAGCAGCAACCTCCGAGTTATTGGCTAGCTCTTAGAGCCAACTTGATAGTGGAAGGTGGAGATTTTCAAATTCCTCCCCCTGCGCAGGGGCTGGTTGGAAATAGGGGTAAAACTGAGACTTTTGGGCAGTTAAGCTGCTGGGACTTTAGTAGTTGAGTTGTTGGACTTGTGACAAACCACTAGTGAGAAGCCACTGGTGTCTGTGGAGAAGCCACCAACTGAACAGATAACAGTTTTGGTTTGAATCTGTGTTTCTGCTCAATAAATGCTATCTGAGGTAGGACAGATGGTATCCATCCATCTCTCTCTCTCTCTCTCTCTCTCTCTCTCTCTCGCTCTCTCTCTCTCTCGCTCTCTCTCTCTCTCTCGCTCTCTCTCTCTCGCTCTCTCTCTCTCTCTCGCTCTCTCTCTCTCTCTCTCTCGCTCTCTCTCTCTCTCTCTCTCTCTCTCTCCCCCTTTGTCTTACTTCCTGTGTAAATATATCCTGTTATTGTTGTTTCCTACTGTATCTACTTTCGTATCTTGTCCTACAGCTGTAAATGGTGGATGAGGACCCACCAGCTGGGACGATAGCATTATGATTACCAGATGTGATGGGTGAAGCTTTAAGAGACTACATAGTCTTCTATCCCTGTCATCTTTTGCTGAGGTATTTTTCCAAGGAATATGACCTTGACTGGCACCAAGGGCCTGTAGCTTTCCTTGCTTATCATCAAGATGGATGTGCTTTCCTGGGCTGATACTGGTGATTACAGTTTTGTTTGTGTACTTGTATATAAGTTAAACCAACATTTGAAAGTGACCTTGAGAACAACATCAGCATCATACAAATGCACCTGAGAGCTTCATTTTCTTGTCTTTCAAAATAGTAAGTTTATCCAGCCCTGAATTAAAACAAGCAACTATAGTTGACCCTTGAACAATACAGGGATTGGAGGTAATGACACCCCCATACAGTCAAAAATCCATGTACAACTTTTCACTGCCCCAAAACTTGACTACTTACTAATCACCTTCTGTTGACCAGCACCCTTGCTAATGACATGAATTGTCAATTCACATGTTTTGTACATTATATGTATTATATATTGTATTCTTACAATACAGTAAGTTAAAGAAAAGGTTACTAAAAAAATCATAATAAAGAGAAAATACATGAATGCACTGAAATGTATACTGTAAGTTACATCATCTGTTTATATAAATCTGCATATAAGTGAATCAGCAAAGTTTAAATCCATGTTTTTCTTTTTTTGTTGTTGTTTTTATATTTTTTTATTTTATTTATTTATTTTTTTAATCCCCATGTATTCCCCATCACATAACACCAGTGCACCATCACCTCAGTCCCCCGTGTTCCCGTGTGCCCCCAACCCTCCCCCTCTTCCCTCCCCACCAAGTGTCCCCAGTTTGTTCTTGTCTTTTCATTTTTGGTTTTTGTTTCTTTCTTCTTGTTATTATTATTATTGTTGTTCTTATTCCTTTCCTTGATCCTTATTTGGTTCAAGGGGAGGAACCATCTGGTATTTTTCTTTTGCCTTCTGACTGACTTCGCTGAGCATAATCCCTTCCGGTTCCATCCATGTTCCTATGAATGCATCTAGTTTTTCTTTTTTGATTGCTGAGTAGTATCCCATCATGTCTATGGACCACAGCTTCCCGATCCACTCATCTGTTTTTGGGCATTTAGGTTGTTTCCAGGCCTTACCTATTGTAAAGAGTGCTGCTATAAACATAGGGGTGCAGG
>JAGFMF010011417.1:2172210-2196060 GCA_019455555.1 Galemys pyrenaicus
GCAAAAGGTTGGGTTTTGTTTTTTAATCCAGCCTGCTACTCTGTTTCTTTTTATTGGAGAGTTTAGTCCATTCACGTTTACAGTTAAAATTGATACCCTAGCATTCATCTTTGCCATTTTGTTTGCCTCTTTGTGGTTCTATTCTTTGCCTTATTTATTTATTTATTCATTGATTTCCTATTCTTCCTTCTGTTGGTTTTGGTTCTGAGGTTTCTTGTAGGATTTTTTTGGAGTGGAGGTTTTGTAGAAGTGAATTCCTGTAGACTTTGTCTGAGAAGGTTCTTACTTTCCCCTCATAGAGGAAGGAGAGCTTTGCAGGGTAGAGTATTCTTGGTTGGATTTTGTTGGCTTGGAGTTTGTTAAATATGTCCCTCCATTCCCTTCTTGCCTTCAGTGTTTCCTCAGAGAAATCTGATGTCAGCCTGATTGGTTGTCCTTTATATGTGATCTGTTTCTTTGTTCTTGTCAGTTTCATTATTTTTTCTTTGTCCTGGACCCTTGCAAGGGTTACTATTATGTGTCTTGCTGTTGGCTTCTTTTCATTGTGGTAATTTGGCATTCTTCTAGCTTCTTGTACGTCTATTTTCATTTCTTTCTTCATGTTTTGGAAGTTCTCATCAAGGATCTCTTTGAACAGGTTCTCTGAGCCTGCTTCTCTCTCTACGTTTTCTGGTATGCCTATGACTCTTATATTACCCCTCTTTAAGGTATCAGATAGCACTCGAAGTGTTTCTTCATCTTTTTCATTTTCACTTCTCCTTCCTTACCTTTCTTGGTTCTTTTTATGTCCCTGTCCTCCAGAGTACTGACTCGCTCTTCCAGTTCTTCTATTCTGTTTTTCCGGTAATTTTTGAACTCCTCCAGTTCTCTCTGATTAGCTTCATTTGTTTTTCTTTCCCTTTCCTCCATTTCTTTTATTTTCTTTTGTTGGGACTCCATCTCATTCCTCATTTCCTTGATTGTGATCTCATTCCTTTCTGTATTGTCTCTTAACTCTTTGATTGTTGTCATCATGGCCTTTAGAATTTCTTTGTCTGATAGATGTGCATATTCCTCTGTGTCTATAATATCATGTCTGGATGTTGACTTTCTTTCTGTGGTGTATTATTTTTGGGTGAAACTGCTTGGTCACTGGTATTTTTCTTTCTTCCCATTGTTAATTTACTGGTTAGAGTCTGTTGTGTCCCGGTCCTGCTGGTGCTGGTGGGCATGTTTTCAGATTTCTTTTCCTGGGGTTTTAGGTATTTCTGCCTGATAACTGTTCCTCTGCAGCTAGGTACATTTTTTACCTATTAAGTCCTTAATATTTTATAGGCTTTTTATTGTTTTGAATAGTATCTCATTTTCTATTATTATCTTGATTTTATTACTGCTGATAATGAGTCGTGCTACTGATTTTTGTGTATTGCTCTTGCAGCAAATCAGCAAATTTGTTGAACTTTCTTACAATAAGAGTTTTTTATTTTATTTACACTTTTGTGTAAATAATCACAACACTTGCACGTGATGCTTTTACTTCTTCCTGTCCAATTCTTATATTTATTTGTGTTCTTTCCTGTCTTATAACATTGACCTAACTCCAGTGTGAGGTAGAACATTATCCTAATACATTGTCTTGCATTCTTCCTATCTGAAAGCAAGTACTTTTCCTATTTTTTCTGAGATTAATACCTTTCCAGAATGTTGAGGAAGTTTCCTTTCTAGTTTTCTTCTAACTTAGATCATAAGAAAAGTTGCTTTTTCTGCATCTGTTGAACTGTTCACAAATATTTTCTTCTTCAGCTTATCAGTGTAAGAAATTACATTAATACTTTTTTTCTAATATAAGGTTTTCTCCCTGCATCCCTAAGAATTAACCACAATTAGTCATGATATATGTTATTCTTTTAATCACCACTGAACTTGGATTCTTTCATCTGTGTCCACAAGTGAGACTGGAATATAATCTAGTATCAGGATTTGATATAGCATTAAATTGGCTTCATAAAAAGGAGTTGGCAATCTTTCTTATATGAAGGAAGTAATAAAACTAAGGTTAGAAATAATAAAAAGAGAATTTTTGAGTATCGTAATGATTACCAAAATTGCCAATTTTTAAAAGTGAGCTCCAATTGCCAACCCATCCCATTCTGTCCAGAACTCCATATTGCACTCAATTTCCTATCATAATAATTTATAGCAGTCCCTTGGTTCTCGTTAGTAGGCAATACATTATCCACTAGGGTGAACCAATGATAAGTGACACAGTTTGGTACCAGCATGAACTGCATTTACTGAGGTAAATTCACTGGCTCCTCTAAGTCTGTTTTCCCATCAGCAGAGTAAACATTTAAACATTTATCTCACTGAGTGATTTGAAGAACACATGAAATAAAGCAAATAACCTGTTAACTTATAAATATAACTCCCAGCACTGGACATTTTTGGCAATCCACAGATTAGAGCCAGGATCCTAGTACACCCAACAGAATTCCAAAGCCATCCTGACACAGGCAGGAAATTGCATACCTTGCTATGCCACCAATGCCAAGGCACCCACCCTCAGTCTTCCCCTTCCCAACTTCAACCTTATCTACTAAGTGACTGGACATATTCCAAGTTTGGTCTGTGCAGGTTCCCTACAGCGCTCCATTCTGAAAACCAGGGAAACCCAAGTCCAAGGATATAACCTTTATCCGCTCCTCATCCTTATCACCTGTCCTATCATTCTCATTCTCACATTCATCCGTTCTTAGAGGCTGAATCTTTGCTCGCACTTACCAATCTCCTCTCCACCAACACATGACAGATTGAAATGTTCACACTGTTTTGATGCATAATCTCACTTGTTTTTGGTTTTTTTTCCTTGTCTCACTACTCTAGAAAGTAAAACATAAATATTTCTCCTCACCTTTGGGAAAATAAGTCCTCCCTTCCATGGAGCAAAGAGAAACATGCTTTTCGAGTTCTAGATTTAATATATACTAACTTTCATGCATGAAAAAAATAAGTGGAGGAAACGCCCATCCAGATTAGAGATCATATGGAGGTGGTAGGGAAAGGAAGTCTGTGAGTCTAGAAGCAGGGTACTTGTTAGGACCTGCTCCAAGTTAGGACCCTGGGAAACAGCAGGATTCCAGAGTAGGAGTTCAACTAGGAAAGCAGAAGCCTAAACTAGGTTTTAGAACTTTGTCAAATACTCTAGTATCCTCAGTGTGTCAGAGAAGCTACCAGAAGTTGCTAACCTGACAGAATTGGATTGTGCAGACACAGACAATGAACAGCTCAGCAGTAACTAAGGGGAACTCTGACTTACAGTAAAGACCCTTGGAAACTCCCTGGTGCAGTGAGAGAATATGGTAGAAGTGGGGATGCAAAGGGCCTCTGCTAATGTCTCCCCACCTCACTCCAGGCTAGGGTTCTCCATCTGTCCAAAGATCTGTCCCATGAAAAGCCTTTGTCCTCCTCCCTACTAGATACCACTTCTGGAATCCCATACCAGATGGGCCTAAGTCTGTTTCTGTATCATGCAGGCATCTAACTGCCAGGGCTCACCTCTAGGCCTTCAAGTGGCCAGATGTTTTCAGGAACATGGAACAGAGCCTGATGTGCAAGCTAGGATGTCCACGTGTGTGTACGGTCCTTTGAGTTACAAGAGAGGGATAGGGCACCAGTCAGGACCCTGTACCAGCCCTGGTTTCGGCCTGCTCAGGATATATCTGAAATACTCTGGTGTCTTAAGTGAGGCTCTTCATGACATAGTCCCCCTGCAACCCACACTCAAGACAAGCATGAACTAGACCAATCCAATCCCTAGTGCCCTCCAAGAACACCAGCTCCTGTGGATGTGGCTCCCTTTCATGTAGCTCCATTTTGCGTCCATCCTCCAGGTGGAATCCCCTCATCTGCAAGACTCAGCTCCCAGGTCAACTCCCCTGGAAGCTTTATCTATTCTCTCTTCTCTAGTGTCCCATCCTTTCTCCTCATTTAATCTTTGTGGGCTTTATGCCTTTTCACAAATGTCTATGATACTTTAATTTACCTGGTTTATTATGTCTGTTTCCACACATTACATTGGTCCCTCTTTGAGGACAAAGATTTGGTCTAGTGTGTTTCTTAAGTCAGTATAATGGCATAACCAGCACACAATATATACTCAGTGATTTTCAAAAGAGAGCATGAATTAAATATGCAAGTTTTGTCTACCTCACCAAAACCTCAGACCCACCCATGAAAGAAGTGAATGCTTTTATACTCCAAATGATTGTTTTCCACCCCATTTTTATCTATAGGGATTTAGAATCTGATCTGAAGCATACAGCTATCTGCCATTTTCCATGTGCACAATTTTTCTCATGGCCTCATGACCTTGTTCATGGCATCTTCTCCGTTTGGTGAAGTCCTCCTCCTCATTTAAAACTTACCTCAGGTATCTTTTCTTTCAGAACAGCCTTTCAGAACACCGCAAGCTAAATTTGCTCTTCCACCTTGGTATGCTCTTACTTATTACATAATTCTATTAGCAAACTTCCATATTACTTACATCTTTTTCCCCAGCAAGACTAAGAACGTCTTGAAGGCAAGAGCTTTATCTTTGCATTTAGTGACCAGAGATATACCTGACACTTGGAAGTTGTTTAATAAATGATTCCGTGTGCATACATTCAAAGATTTTAGAGTTTATATTAATTATCCAGTATAAATTCCTCAGTATTCCTTCTGATCAGCCCTGCTCTCTCTGAAAACCTCCAGTGACTACCACATTTGGCTACCCTAATGGAATGTGCACCTCACTGGCAAGAGTTTTTATATTTTGTCCACTGACAAATCCCCAGACCCTACATTAGTGCCTGGCATATTGTAGACGCTCAACAAATGCTTGGCAATGTCTGACTGAGTATCTACAAAGTTTTTGTTGACACTGAATCAAATTTGTCTCCTCTTAATTTTCACCCATTGATCTAGAGATAATACATGTTTGCCTTCTTCACATAACACCCCACGTGTTTTTCAAAGAGATCTCATACCTCTCCCCTCCTAACTTCCTTTCTTTCTAAGTTCAACACCCTTGTTCTTTTGACTTTCCTGTTCCATCCCCAAGTCCTTTGACATCTCTATACACGCCCTTATTATCAACATCATTCTAATATGGAAAAGATATTTCAGAATAACTGTGAAGGTGACAAGAACAATAAACATTCACAGCCTG
This sequence comes from Galemys pyrenaicus, assembly GCA_019455555.1. Lineage (NCBI taxonomy): Eukaryota > Metazoa > Chordata > Mammalia > Eulipotyphla > Talpidae > Galemys > Galemys pyrenaicus. Next base: position 2,177,399 of record JAGFMF010011417.1, read on the forward strand.
AGGCCTCATGTAACAACTTGAGCATAAAAGAGTTCAGAGACTCCCCAGAGACACCTAGATAAGCTCCTCCCTTCACATATAAAGAGACTCATCACAGCAAAACCTGCTCCTACTCTCAGGGGTAGATCCATCTCAACTCTATGCTAATCATCTTGTTCTATGTCAGTCTTAATCTGATGTAAGCCTGAAAGAAAGAGAAAAGATTCGTTTTGCAAGATCTAGCTTCCTTCCAAAGACTAAACTCTTTAAAGAGATGATGAAATTAATTTTAGAAAACCCACACATCTTTTATAGCAATAACTTAGTCATTTGCGCTCTTTTTCATGAATGGCCATATTCTTAGTAATCTTTTAGAGAGAGGGTTATAAAATAGAATTTGTTGAAAGAGGTATGCTAATAAGGTCTTATACATACATCTTGTATGATATAATTTTTTAGGTCAAGAATTAAGTGAATCTCCATATAAGTTATATGATAGGTGGCAGTTCAGGCCTGGGTCACATTTTTTTTTATCCCATATGTAGGCAAATGTAGAAGAAATTAAAACGAATTTTTGAACAAGCAAAGTCACCCCCCCCCATCCTCATTTCTACTTCCTCTTTTCACAAATATCCTCCCCAGAAAATAGACAAAATTAAGTGGAAGACATCAAGTTTTTAGTAAAGACTTTCAAAAGTTGTGGGTAGATACAGACCTATTAATGGATTTTATTTCAATACTGATGGAATAGAACAGCTAAGAGGGGGACTATAAAGGCTAGTTTGCATTTAGTAGGTACAGTAACTATTTATAAATTGTAAATAATCTGGTTGAGGAACCGATTTTCAAATGCATTTTCCTAAAATGGACCTACCTAATTGTCATTGGGAGCTTCCTGGAAAATGATAAGCATAACTTTCACTTTCATTGAATTGCCATCGTCAGTAGTTGACGATTCGCAAAAATTACTTTGGAAAGAATCTTTCTATGTGAACTTCTCCCTCAAAGATGTAATTTAAGTAGGAAAATGCAGTGTTAGCCAGTGTTAGGGTTGCATCAGAATGTTTTCTCCATTTTTCCCAATTTGGTGACGGGGAACAGGTGAGAAGTACAAGTTCAGAGTGCTACCCCAGACTCCCAGAGTCACAAATTCAGCATGAGGTGGGTCTAGCATCCTGTGTCTTAAGTAGTCTGTCAGTTAATGTCCTTAAAATTTTTATATATTTCTCAGTTTGGAATTTTCTCCCCTTAATTATTTCCTTCTCATTAATATGGCTTAGTTTTCTATAGCCTCAAGTAATAATAAAGGGTAAATTTTTGTTAGTATAAAAAATGCTGAAATGTGATAGCAGCTCACCACATCCTGTTCCTTTGTCTTTCAAATGTTCTTCCCCGTCTACAGGCCCCTTCTACAGGCCTGTGTCTTCTTGCAAAGGGGAGAAAGAAACATCCTCCCTGACATCTGGCCTGGGTGTAAATCATAAACATTCCACAGAACAACACTGGACCAGGCCACTGCAAGACTGTGTCAAAAACAAGACCACTCCACAAGGACAGAAATGGGAGTTTTTGTTTAGAAACTTTATAGTTATTTGAGAGAGTAATTTTATGTCTGTTGAATCTAAAAGTAGTTATTGGGCTTCTATTTTATAAACCCATAGTTTAAACTTCATAGTAGTTTTTATTTATTTTTGTGTTTTGGTTTTTTTTTTTTTTTACAAATTTATCTGAGCAAGAAAACAGTGATTGAAAATAGTCTTTTTCCAAAGTCTACTGCATATCAAAGATTTTACATGCAGTGTACATTTTTTAATGGATTCATTGATTCACCAAGTATTTTCCCCACACACCATCCCTTATATCCCCTGACACTTTCTCCCTCCCGTTCCCTCATAACAACAACTAACAAAATAAACAACCCTGCTAGAAAATGTGGATATACAGTAATTCGTAGTTGTATATTCCAAATGATCAGCAATAGAATTGGAAAAAGAAACTGGTTTCCATCACAAGTAGTTTGAAAAGCATGTCCCAAAGGAACTTCTCTAATATATTTCCTTTTCAACCCTGCTGTCACACATATCTTAAAATTCTGCTTTTCATCTTACACTTTTTTTTTCTGTCTTATACTTTTTCAAGTATCTTCAGCATTACAATTGCCTCTGTTTTCCAGTTGAAGGGAGAGAAAACTAACAAATTTTGAGCACCTACTCTAAAACCTACTCCACAAAAAGTACGAGGTTCTAATGTGATGCTTGATTTTTTTGTAATCAGAGAGCATATATATTCTCTCTCTCCTCACCCCACCCCCCTTCTCTATATATACACACACATACATACACATCTCTCTCTCTCTCTATATATATATATAGCAGATATATATGTATATACCTAAGAATAAATAGGCTCAATTGTACAATGTAAATTACATAAATTTACATTCTTGCCAACATTATGCAAGGGTTCATTTTTTTCTCCATATCCTCAACAAAACTTATTGTTAATAGTCTTTTTTATATGTCACTCTCAGAGATGGGAAATGAAATTGTGGCTTTGATTTGCATTACCTTAATAATAAGTGATCATGAGCATTTTTCCATGTGCCTGTTGGCCATCTGGATGTCCTCTTTGGAAAGGATCTACTCAGATCTTCTGCCCATTTTCTAGCAGGGTTGTTTATTTTGTTAGTTGTTGTTGTTGAGTTGCATGAGTTCTTTATATACATTAGATATTAACCCTTTATCAGATATATGAATATCTTCTCCCATTTAATAGGCTTTTTATTCTGTTGCTATTTTCTTCTGCTATGCAGAAACTTTTTAATTTGATGTAGTCCCAGTTTATTTTTGCTTTCATATCTTTTGCCATTGGGGTCACATCTCTAAAGACATCTCTAACCCTGATATCAAGGCATGTATCACCTATGTTTTCTTCTATGTATTTTATGGTTTCAGGTCTTACATGCAGGTCTTTTATCTAGTCTTAATTTATGTTTGTGTTAGTAGTTAATGAATGGTTCCATTTCATTCTTTTGCATGTGGCTGTCTAGTTTTTCCAGCAGCATTTGTTGAAAAAATTGTCCTCTCTTCTTTCTTCATTGTATAGTCAATACTCTCTGGCCAAAGATTGAGTATCACCATATTTCTGGGCTCTCAATCTATTCCATTGATCTCTGTGTCTAGTCTTAGCTCACTACCATACTGTTTTAATTACTGTCATTTTGCAATATAGTTTAAAGTCAGGTAACATGATGCCTTCATTTTCTTCATTTTTTTCCTCAGGATTGCATTAGTCTTTCTTTATACCAGGTTTAATGAAGAGTAGGAAGTCATGGGAAAATATGATAGGACAAAGGTGTGATAGCAGTGAAAAGAGAAAATTTAGCAAGAGCAAGACCTATTTTATTATCACTCTTCCTCCTCTGTCATGGAGGTAAGGACGCACCTTTCCTTGGGTATAGGAATGGCACCTTTCATGTAAAAGTCTTATTACCTGCTTCAGGGAAAAGGACTTGCTGAAAGTTACAGAAACCTTCCTGCTTTTGCCATTTTCTCAAACATCTTCAATTTAAAAATATCCAGTATGAAAGATGTCATATTTGGGAATAACATGTCCTATATACCATTAGTTGGTTTAGCAAATATCCCCATGATGAAATCCAACTTTGACCTTTTGTGTTTCTGCTTTCACTTACTTTGAAGAATCTAAAAATCCCTGACTTCCCCATCAGTTTATTGAAGTCTTATTTCATAAGTGAAGTTTATACTTTAGTCAGCATGTTTAGGTGATTTCTGTGGGAGTCAACCAAGTTATCTGGGCTGCCATATTGCCAGAGACACAAGTCTATAGCTAGTACTTCTTATTAGTGATCTTATATAGTATCACTGTTTCCATTTCAAACATTTTATTGCTATTTAGTGTTTTCTCTCTGTCTTTATTATTATAGAATTTGTTAATATTTTAGGCTATTTGATCTCCTATTTCCTGAATAATATTTCTATTTTTATGAATAATATTTCTAACATTCCTCTGACATCTTAAAAATTTGAAATCTTTGGTTAAAGCAAGAAAGTTTTTAGGAGTAGATATGTAATTTTTAAAAAGATTTATTTATTTATGCATATAAAAACTAGGGTACAGACCAGAGGTGTGGGGGCAAGGAGGAGGGTGAGAGGACTTATCAGAGACAGAGTGGGGAACAGAACAAGTGGGTTGACTGAAATACACTGGTGAGGGGAGCAGCAGACAAGACAGGAGAGGTCTGCTGCGCCATGTGGGTCACTCCCTGGCCAGGGATTGAGCTCGTGCTGCAGTGGCTGTGGATAGCTTCATAGTGCTGCGACTTAACCCCTTGAACCACCAGGGAAGCTTGTAGACATATAATTTTTACAAAATAACCAATAAAGCTGAGTAAGTAAGAACATGAGTTCTGGACTGAAACTGCCTGAGTTCAAGCACTCATTGCCACTTACTAGCTTTAAAGTCCCTGCCTTGAAGTTTCCCGTGTATAAATTGGGGATACAAATTATAGTACCCGCCTTGTCAGGGTCTGACTAGTTACTACATGTAATGCTTTTAAGACTTGACCTGCCAGATGGTAGGAGCTGTATTGTTTTAAACTACTAAAATTTTAATGATAATTATATGATATATATAATATTACCATAATTATAATATATAATATATTATCAATTGATATATTATATCAATATATAATGTATATTATATAATTATTAATATAATTATGAAATTATTATTACTCTCTGGCACCCATCTGTGACAATATTTATAAATTAGTGTTTTCACATAATCCAAGTGGCTCGTGCTTTCCTGACTGGAGAAACCACATAAAGTCATACCCATATGAACTTAGAAGCTAGACCAAGAGAAATTTATATGAATAATTATTATTTACTGAATAGTTAATATGCCAAGCACAATAGTAATGATTTTTTATAAGTGATTTCATTTCTTCTTTCTTTCTTTTTCATTGTATGTATCATTTTATTTTTTTAGTTTAGAGTTCATCTTCACATCTCTTTTTCTTAGATTTATTTAATTATTTTCGACATCATTTGTAGTCCCCAGGGAGTTCCCACCACCATTTCACCCGTGCACCATCACCTCAGTCCCTTGTGCTCCTTTTGCCCTCATCTCAGTCTTTGCCCTCCCCCTTCCCTGCCCCCACCATAGACCCTTTGGTTTATCTTTGACCTTTTGGTCTTGTTGAGTTTTTGTTTGTTTGTTTGTTTGTTTTTGGTTGTAATTGCCCATTTCCTTGAGCTTACTCTTTTTTGTTGTTGTTGTTGTTGTAGTTGCTGCTTTTTCACATTCCGCCCTAAAGTGAAGCCATCCAATATTTTTCTCTTGCCTTCTGATTTGTTTCATGAGTATAATTCCTTTTAGCTCCATCCATATTTCTATAAATGGCCCTAGTTTCTCATTTTTGATTGCTGAATAATATTCCATTGTGTCTATGTACCACATCTTCTTGATCCAGTCATCTACTTTTGGGCATTTGAGTTGTTTCCAGGTCTTACCGTAAATAGTGCTGCAATAAACATAGGAGTACAGGTGCTCTTTTGGATCAGTGTTTTTGTGTCCTTTGGGTAGATCCCTAGGATTGGGATTGCTGGATCATATGGTAGTTCCAACTCTAGTAGGCTGAGGAACCTCCATACAGCCTTCCATGGTGGTTGGATTAACTTGTATTCCCACCAGCAGTGTACTAGGAGTTCCTTTTCTCCACATCCTTGCCAGTATTTGTTGTTGGTTTTGTTTTGTTTTTTTTTTTTCAATAAATGGTGCTGGCAAAACTGGTCCACCATATGCAAAAAATTGAAACTGGACCACTATCTCACACCATGTACAAAAATCAACTCGAAATGGATAAAGACCTAAATGTAAGACCTGAAACTATAAAATATATAGGAGAAAACAGGTAAAATGCCTTTGAAGATGCATCCCCCAAAGCAATAAAAATGAGAGAGAAGAAAAACAAATGGGACTATATCAAGATAAAAAGCTTCTGTACAGCAAAGGAAATATTAAATAAAACAATGAGACACCCCACTCACTGGGAAAAAATCTTTGTGCTCCAAACACGGACAAAGGTCTGATCACAAAGATATACAAAGAACTCATAAGACTCAAGAAAAACAAAGTAAAAAACCCAATTAAAAAAAATGGGCAGAAGGGGCCCTCCCTGGTGGCGCAGTGGGTTAAGCAACACACTATGAGGCAACCCACAGCCACTGCAGCACGAGTTCGAGTTCGATTCCTGCTGCCCTCCAGGGAGAGGACCCACATGGCCTGGCAGACCTCTCCTGCTGTGCCCGCTGCTCCCCTCAGCAGTGTGTTTCAGTCAGTCTCCCTGTTCTGCTCCCCGTTCTCTGTGGTGAATCCTCCCACCGCCCCCCCCCCAACACCTCTGGCCTGTACCCAGTGCTTATATGCATAAATAAATAAATCTTTTTTAAAAAATGGGCAGAAGAACTTAAAAGACACTTCTCCAAAGAGAACATGCACATGGCCAACAGGCACATGAGAAAATGCTCAACATCCCTCATAATCAGCGAAATGCAAAATAAAACCACAATGAGTCCACCTTACACAGATAAGAATGGCACATATAAAAAAATCATTTCTTCTTTCTAATGTCACTAAGATGTAGAGACTGTTATTATCCTAACATAATAGTTGAAGAAGCGGAAGTTCAAGGAGCCTGTTTCTATAAATGGCCCTAGTTTCTCATTTTTGATTGCTGAATAGTATTCCATTGTGTATATGTACCACATCTTCTTGACCCAGTCATCTACTTTTGGGCATTTGAGTTGTTTCCAGGTCTTACCATAAATAGTGCTGCAATAAACATAGGAGTACAGGTGCTCTTTTGGACAGGCTGACCTCAGCGTGCAGATGAAGGATGGGACAGAGTAGGGGCTGGGCCAATGGCACAGAGAGTCTCTGTAACCAGTGAGTCTCTGTAACCAGGAGAGTGGGCAGGCACATTGCAGAGTCACACACTGTGAATTCATGGATTTGCTTCTGTGGTTTACCTAGAACCAAACATAGACATTAAAGACCCCTGTGACAAAGAGATCTTCTGCATTTTACCTAAGAGGAGTTGGAGCAATAAGCTTATGATTTGTGCTCCACAATTAGAAGTGGCAGAAATGAGGCCAGAGCAGGATCTTGGAACTCTCACCAACAGTGTTCATCCACTCTGCCTACAACAATCCTGCAGTCAGACTTCATTTACTCCCGTGGTATGAATAAGCCACATGAATTAATTGACATGGGAGAAATACAAATGTTTTTATTTACATAGAAACCCAGCCCATTGAAAATGATTTCACCTAGACAAGTTTATTATTGTTACATTTATAATTTACAGTAAGCAATCAAGCCAGATATACAAAGCAAAGCAGTGTACACAAGTACCTTGAAAGAAAGAACAAGTGTTGAAGTTGCTGAAAGTCTACTGTGCCTTTGGTGGGGACTCAGCACCTTTCTATAGACTGGAGGGCCAGGGGAGCTAACTGGTTAACAAGAACTAAATGTTTTAAGCCTTAGTAAAACTTACTCCTTCCACTGAAGCATGCTCATTATCCTCTGTGAACAAATACAGAAAAGTAAAATGAAATAAAAACCAAGTGAGAATGTGAATTTCCACCTCCTGTCATCAGCACATCACTGGCAGCCCCCTGGTCTCCCTCCCAACAAGGCTAACTAACCCTCATTCACCAGAGTGAAGAGCAGAAGCCCTTTAACTGATTCCCTCCTGGATACATACCTCTAAGACTGCAATGCTCATGTGTCCTAGGTAGTGAGTATCTAGGCCCTTTGCCTATCTCAGCCCGTGATAAACTCTACGTTCCACAAGCAAGGGAGTGCAATGTCTGTCTCCCAAGCACCTGGCATGATCCTAATGCATGGAAGGGGGACAATATCTGCCTTTGGAATGCGATGCTGGTTAGATGAAAGGAGGAATCAATGAACCCTCATCACAATGCGTAATGGATGTTGCTGTGATAGGGTGGGTCAGATGTGCCATCATTCTTTGTGGAAAGATTAAAGTCCCTCTTAGAATCAGTATAGATCAGTAGTGATACGTGACGATTAAAAAAATCATCATATAACCTCGAGAGTAATAGGAGTACTGTGCTCAGGAGAAAAGAGGTTAATAAAAGATTCTTTTTCAAGCATCCCCAAAAACATGCTTAATCTAAAGAGAAACCATCTTTCTTTCCAAATGGATTCTTACCCTTTGTCCTATCTCTTCAGACAATTTTCTTCCACCTATAAAAATCATTTCCATCTTATCCTTTGTCATTGGAATCATTTCCTGTTTCATAATATCAATCCCCACACTCCCAACTTATTCTGTCCACCCCACCCTACCCCCCAATTCCCTTTGCAATGTTACTTTTTAACCTCATATGGTTGCTATTTTCATACATGTCTTCTTTCTCAAAAAAAAAAAAAACATAAATTTCAAGCACTGTTCCAGGGTAAGTGATTTTCACTACATTTTTTTTCTTTGTTCCCATGTAGATTCCATATCTAGCAGGTCTCTCTGCCTAATTAGATTACCGTCTTCTAAAGGCAGTGAGGGACCCACGCCATCTATTTTATTTTATTCTTTTAAAAGCAATGTTTTGGTTGCTAATGACAGAATGAAAGGATGTTGAACAAAATGACACTCTTCAAGGAACTGCTATATATATTCATACAAGGAGCTATTATGTTATAAGGACATGTTTTTGTGTGTATTACTCAAATAAGACTTAGGCAACACTTTCTAAGTGAAGGATGGAAAAGGCTAATCCCCTGAAAAGGAAGAACAAATGGCGAATGAAGTGGGCAACGATATGCCATCGAAGTCAATAAAAAAGGCAAATTAAACAAAGAGTGAGATACTGCCTTTTACCTTCTACATTAACAAAAGCCAAATAGATAATGTTGAGTGTCAGCCCGAGTTCGAGAATGTACCTTTTAAAAGGCACTCCACAATTCTGATTGAAACTTTTAAAACACTTAGCCCTTTACTAATAATCTCACCCCTACTATCTGCTCTTCAGAATTACTTTTAGGGACCTCCCTGGTGGCACAAGGGGTTAAGCAACGCACTATGAAGCAAACCACAGCCACTGCAGCAGGAGTTCGACCCCTGCCTCCAGCCAGGGAGGGGACCCACATGGCACAGCAGACCTCTCCTGCCTCGCCCTCTGCTCCCCTCAGCAGTGTGTTTCAGTCGATCTGCCTGTTCTGCTCCCCACTCTGTCTATGGTGAATCCTCTCACCCCCCCACATCTCTGGCCTGTACACCAGCTCTTGTATGCATAAATAAATAAATCTTTAAAAAAAAACAATTATTTTTAGCACATGGCCAGGATATTGGCTAGCAAATGCTCACAATGTCATCAAATTTATGTTAGCAGAAATCAGAGATGAGCTAAATAACTGCCCAAAGTGAGATGTTTCAATAAATTACAAACATAAGGTAGAATACACAGATGTTGAATTAAAAGCCATATATCTGACACCTATATAATATTGTAAATCAATATTATGTCAAAAATAAATATTCTACATGCTGGGAATGCCACATAGCCTCCATAAAGAATAAAGTAGATCTGCATTTATAGATGTGAAAAAATGGTCACAATATGTCACCAAATTTTTAAAGGCAAGTTACAAAGTAGTCAATATAGTATTATTCCTTTTATTGTGGACATAAGCCATATTCTCTGTTCAAATAAATATACATGTAAATTTCTACATAAGTATATGTACAAATACCAAGGTATGAAATAAAAAAACACCCACTGTAACTGTGCCAACCAGTGAGGAAATAATCTAGGAAGAACTTTTCCTTTATGTACTCTGTGTCTTGTTTAAATTTTTTCAATATTAATGTAACACTTTTGACTTTTTTTTTGGTTGGGAGAGAATAATAACATAATAACCAGTAAAATGAGATGCCTTAGAAATCATTATAAAATGTTTGACTATTTAAGGAAGCACTGATCCTACCTCAGGAACTACATGCATGAATAAGCTTTTTATTTAAGTATTCTCTATAATTCTACAACTCACAAAATTACCCACACACATTTTATTTACAGGAACCCAAATCCTTAGGCAGTAACTATATAAGACACTCATTTCCATGTTGTAAGAAATGAATTTAAGGGAAAGAAATTTCTCCTACACTTTTCTTTAAAGAAAATGTCAACATAGCCCAGGGCTCTCAAAACAATTCACCTATTCATTGATCACAGATCCAAGTGTCACAGGACAAGCAAGAGACAGAGGTTAATGAGACCACTGGGAATAAGACAGTAAGGACCAGAGGCACCAATTCCAGAGTGTGTCCCTCCTCGAGGGAGCATCTATGTTAGAACTCTGGCTAGCCAAGATGATGGCTCTGATGTTAACAGATTGTTCAATAATTCCAGAGAAATCAGAAATCAGCATTTTTAGGTTATACATGTTAGTAACCAATTCTTTTAAATCTTAAATGCTGTGTTGGTAACACTGAAAAAGCCAAACAAAACCCATCTCCCAGTTGGATTGGGCATACTCCCTCCCATTGGCCATCTGATGAGTTTTACTGTCTCATGGACTTCTAGGGGATGATCCTAACACATCCTTCCTAAAGTATATCATGTCCCTCACCTCACCTTAGCCCCTGACATGGTACCACAAAATATGAGTTCAAAGATGTTTTAGAAATATCACATTAAAACTCTTGCTTATTGTAGTAAAGTAAATATAACATGAATTTGCTACTTTAGCCAAAGTTACGTGTATAATTCAGTGACATTAAGTACATTCACAATGTCGTGCAGCAGAAATTCTGTACCCATTAAACAGTAACTCCCCACTTTGCCCTCTCCTAATAAGCACCAATCACTTTTCTGATTGTAAATTTGCCTATTGTAGGTAACTCATAGACGTGGACTCACACAATTGTATTTTTGGGTCTGATTATTTCACATTACATAATGTCTTTAAAGTTCATTCATAGCAAAATATGTATCGGAATTTCATTCCTTTTTATGGCTAAAAAATATTTCATTGTATGTGTATAGCACATTTTGTTTCTCTATTCATCTGTTGAAAGACATTTGGGTTGTTTCCACTGTTTGAATATTATGACTAACACTGCTGCAAACACTGACAAAAAATAACTGTCAGGAACCATTTTTTATTCTTCTGGGTATTTGCCTACGAGTAGTTGCCGGATAATATATTGTAGGACACTTACGGTAAGACTTAGACTGAGAGAAAAGAGGAAATAAGACATATATTTAAATAGATAAAACCGTATTTTTGAAGGATCATCACAGTTTTGGGGAAATAAAACAGAAAGACCTGGATTCCTTCCTTCTATCTTGTCCCTCTCTATAGTCACTGCTATAATCTTTTAAAAATATATAATACAGGGGCCTTCCTGTTGGCACAAGGGGTTGAGTGTCAGGGAGCTGACCCACATGGCACAGCAGACCTCCCCTGCTTGCCCATTTCCCCCTTCAGCAGCGTATTTCAGTCTGTCTGTTCTGTCTCTGGTGAGTCCTCTCACTACCCCCATGCCTCTGGCCTGTACCCCAGCTCTTGTATGTATAAATAAAATCTTTTTAAAATATATATATATAATGCATAACATATCCCTTACCAACTCTTAAATGGCCTTCCGTTATATTTCAATTAAAATCTAAACTTCTCACCGAAAAGCTCCTCACCTCACTTACTTCTTTGCTCTAACTCGCTCAGATTCAGCCACAATGGCTTTCTGTCTCCCCTCAATTACACCCAGCTTGACTAAAATGTACTCATCCCTGGTTTTCACATAGTTCCTCTTAAGAACTGTGGTATGCCTGATACCACACAGGCAAAACCAAAGGCTTAGATAATATTTAACTGTTACCTTCTTCAAGAATACTTCCCTGGCTACTTATTCTAAAGTAACCACCAAGGTGTTCTCAGTCCATCATTTATTTCTTGTCGTTTCTTGTGTACATGTGTGAGTTTTGCCCAAGCTTTTCTTGAATGACTGAATGGAAAGCCTTCTTCTCCATTTCCTGTAAGGGAGCTAGCATATATTTAAGAAATTGAGACTTTGAACTATAGTTCAGATTCTTCGAACGTCCTTACAATAGCTATTTTATCTTTGTCGCTTTCCCCATCGTGTTCAGTAATGTAACGCTTTCTGTAGAAAGTGCAAATGTTCTGCAGTTGCTGAGAAAAGAAGGTCTGGGTACTTGAAAGAAACCTCCTCCTGAAGGCTTTGAAAACAAGAACACCAAAGGGGCAGGGAAATGGCAGGGACTTTTAAGTGTGAGGGAAAAGAAGTTGAAACCCTGGAGACTGATACAGAGGAAAATAGTCAAAGTAGGAAGTGACAAGCAACCTGGGATTTAACAATGGAAAGGCCTCAGGACTCCCCTGTGCTCCCTACATGCAGCGTGTCGCCTCTGGTCTCTTCCTCACTGCTCACTCAGGGCACAACATAATCCTGCCTGCAACTGATGCTGAACTCATCTTCCCACTCCTCATCTTCCCACATTCCTCCTTCCAGACACAGCTCTCTACCCCCTTTTTGAGGAGCGATTTCTTAAAAACGTATGTTCACCTAGTTCTCTTTCTCCAACTCCTCCTCTCAAGAGAAAACCCCAACCGTATAGTTCTCTATTCTTGTGTACTGGTTTATCTTTACATTTACTCTTTTCCCCTTGTTTCATTTTTACTCTTGTTCTTGTTTTCATCTGAGAATCCTACAAGGCATTGAATACAAAATAGAAACCCAACAATTTTGGGGGGGAACCACTTGAATGGATTTTCACTTGGCTGCAGTTAAGACTGAGAGAAGAAACCAGAAGTAAAAACTGAAATGAGAGGGAAAAGAAGGTACAAGAAAAATAGGCATTAAATTGTAGGGGAAATAAAGCAGAAGGGAAAAAAGAGGGAGGAAACCCAAGAAACCATTGTCAAGACTTAGTTTATTACGTGCTGTCAGGTCTGCTAAATGGAAGCTGATGGAAATTGGCAGAAACAGGGAAATGAACACAGGCCAATTTATACTCTTTTGACATCTTTCCACTGAACACTTTATTTGTAGCTGCCTCATAGGCTCAAAGTTAACATAGATTCTGGTTCATTCCTTGTGCAAATATTGACTTATTGACAGACTGATTTATATCTAGTTAGAAGGAAATTGTCTATGGACATTAAGCCAGAACAGTTGTCCTGTATCAGCTCTTAAATGAAGAGAAATTCCCTGGGATAAAAGTTTCACTGAGGGCCTCCCTGGTGGCACAATGCACTGTGGGGCCAATGCAGCCACTGCAGCACAAGTTTGATCCCTGCCCCCTGAGGTGCAGGGGACCTCTCCTGTTTCCCCTGCTCCTCACCTGGGAAGTGTGTTTTGGTTAATCTGCCTGTTCTGGTGGATCCTCTCACCCCTACACTTCTGGCCTGTTGTGCCCCAGTTTTTATATTCATAAATAAATAAATCTTTTTTTAAAAAAAGTTTCACTGGGAAAATATGAAAGTGTCTCTTTCCTAGAGTTACTAGTAAGTAACTTGTATTAGATATGTATATGCAAGTGTCATTACTATTTTTATGTTACTCTTTATAACCTAAAACCTAATGGCCTTCTAATGATCACTTTATGTAGCACTGTTCTGAGTAAACAGTGGAGAGAAATCTGGCAGCCGGCTGAGCTACAATTCTGTGCCCTGACTCAGATGGTTTCTATTCAGAACATAAGAAAGATAGACACTAAATGCAGATACAGAGACAAGCTGTATCCTTGCTTTCCTCTCCCTATTTTTTGGGTGGGGAGGGAACCTCAGATTTAGAGAGTTCAGCTAATAATTATCTGTCCTTGTTCATGGCACAATTACCGCTATTTGTGCGACCCTTACCCCATCTACTTGCTGTGTTGTATTCTGGGTAAAGGGAATATTTCACATGTGAACTCCCATTCCCTAGGGCCTAGACGAAAATGAAGTAACAGGAGTCTCAGAATCACAGAGAATCCAGTGCTCGGGTTCTGAGTCTTAGCATCTTAATGAGCTTGCAGTCAGGGCAAATGGTCTGCTAGCCTCTCTGACATAGCATTGGTGTGAAAATTGGATTATGCATCCAGTATGCTTAGCAGTGTCTGGTACTGGGTAGGTAGGTGCTAAGTACATTTTTGTTAGTGTTATTAGATCATCAGTGGCATAAGACATTTGAATTTGAACAAAAAACAAGGCAGGCTAGGTGTATCTATCTACCATAATGTTTCAGCAACTAAGAAATGGAAATGGCATTGAAATTGTTAGCAAATAAGATTGTATAATCTGACATACTAAATGAATGTTAACATTATGTTGGGGGAGAGGGGAGAAGTAGTTTCTGCCATTCCTGTATAGAATCAGCTCACTTTAGACCATGCAGTGGGGTCTATAGTGCAGCCATCCCCAGGCAGGCAGGTTCATTATCAACACAGGCAGATGGAAAGGAGAGTCCTGGAGCCCTCAATAGATTTTACAGCCCTTGATTGCTGTCTTAGGGAAGCAGGTACGCTGGCATACCAGGTAGGGAGGCTGGCATCAAGGAGGTGGGCACAGGCTGGGCAAGGGGTGGGAGGCAGGCAGGGCACTGAGGCTCCAAACCCCACAAGCCTTTGTGCTCTTTCTTTGGCCTCTCTTCCTGGCATTCTCCTTCTCTGTCTTGTGTCATCTCATGGTCACTTCATTATGGACTGACACTGCCCTTTTCTCCCTTGCTTCTCAGCACAGATGCCCACACTTAAGCAGGCTTTGCTCCCTGGGCCCAGGTGTCCACAACCATAGGCCTGTGTGCCCCACGCCCATGCCTCTTGTTCCCTGGCATCCACGCTAATGGCAGAAGGGTGTAAAAAAGCCAGGTTTTTTCATTTACCTTACAGGCCTGTCTTTTTTTTTTTTTTTTTTTTTTTTTTTTTTTTTTTTTTTTTTTTTTTTTGCAATAAGTGTGTTATTCACTACGATTGTCTAACACCTAGGGTAGTACCTAGTACATGTCATATGTTCAGTACATTTTTGTATATTGACTGGCTGAATGAATGAATTATGGTCCCAATCCTCTGGTCCATCTTCAAATGACCCTAAGTCAAAGATCCAAATGAGAAATATGGGATGGATGAATCTTTTCTCAAATATTATTGAGGAGAGTGCCAGAGTTTTGCTGTTCTGTTAATCTCCCCACCAAATTCACAGATATGCTCTCTTTATGCTGGGAAACCCTCAGGTTAAACCCTCAGGTGCACAGAGGAAGACAAAGACCTGGATCCTCTGTGCTTCTATCACACTTCACTGTAACCGACTGTAGGGTGAATGGAAAAGGCTTTTCCGTCCTCCCGCCATGGGTGTGATGATGGACACCTGCAGACCTGCATGCACACCTAAGTGGGCATGCGCAAGCCCGTGCACCTGGGCTGAGACTCGGGGCGTATAAGGGCGGTGTCATGAGGATGCCAGGACACAGCTGAGAGACAGAAAACAGCAGAGATGAGACAGAAAGTCAGAAGCAGCAGAAGCAGTAAGAAGCCGCAGCCCAGAGTGAAGTCACGCAGGGGCTAGGAGGCCTACCAGCCTCCTGCCCTCCCTGCCCCCCCACACCTGCTGTGTACCTGGTCGCTTCTGATATAATGATGTAATAAAAGCATGAAAAACCACCGAGAGCTCCAGGAACCCTCCTCGACTCGTCTGCAGGAATCATTGAGGACTTGCTCCATGCCCTCCTGGCACTACACCGACCACCTGTGTTTTGCCACTGGACCAGCAGCCCTGTGAGAACACTGTCCATTACCCGGCAAGCACTCGGTAGGTAGCTGGTAAGTAATCTAATGGAGATTGTAGCTACTAGGGGGAGAAGATACATCAGTGCTATAAAGTCAGGATCCTTAGTGGTGAGAAAGAAAACACTCGCAGATGTGGCAGAATGAGAGAATACCGAAGATATGTGGTGACTCTAAGAACCGTTGGAAAGTGCGCAGAATCTCGACCGGGCTAAGCCTCCAGGACAAAACCACTGCAGGCCAAAGCCAACAAAGCAGCTGTCTCAGGCACTGCTCCCACCATGCCACTTCTGCAATTCTTAGAACCCCCGAGAAACTGCTGTTGCTGCTTGTGCTGACAACAAGTCAGCCACCAGGGCTGCTCTTGAGCAAAACTGGACGCTCCATTCGGAGCCTGCTTCCTCTGGCTACGCCCACCTGGCTTTAGGGTTCCTACAGACGAGCCTTATTGGTAGAAGCTGCGTCACATTCTCGAGTCCAATTGCAAGGGGCGAAAACTCTGAAAGAAGGCTAACAGTTTGACTTCTAAAATAAAGAAAGCAATTGCAAAGGTGATGGGCAGCCACAAAAATGACAAGTGCCCATGGCATAGTGATAGGAGCTGGCCCAGAAATAGGCTCTTAAATGTCAGTTTTTGTTTTTGCGGAACTTACATCCTTGTAGGAAAGACAAACAATAAACATTTAAGCGAGCAAAATAAAGGCTAGAGGTTGATGCGACAAAGACAAAGCTATGAAATGGAATATCCTAGAAAGGTTCCTCTGAGATGAGTAGAGCCCTAAATGATGTGAAGACTCAGCAAGCACGAAGACACTGGGGTGGGAACTCATGGCATTTCGCTAAGTAAATGAAGGGGGAGAAAGGGGAGAAATAAGGCTGGAAAAGCAATGAAGAATCATGTCAGGTAGGGCTTGCTGTCAAAATTCTGGACACTGAAGATGGCAAGGAAATGACTATTTTAAAAGGATTGCATGCTGCTGTGTGAAAAAATTATCAGGAAAAGGATAGAAGTGTGGAGGGACTGAGCTGAGCTAGCAAGTTCTCCCGGTCCTGCAGAGGATGATGAGAGAAAAAAATCTGAAACAATGTTATTTGAGAACCTGCTTTCCTTTTAAGTTGATTTGTTTAAAGTCAGTTTCCTAGAACCTGGCTGTAGGGGCAGGAGGGCCTGGGGCAGGATCTGTGTGATCTGAGCAGACCCATAAAGGAGGAGCCCTCAGTGGCTTTTTCATGCTCTTATTAATCTTTCTGCATCATTTGTGGTGAGGTGACCAGGTGCACATCGGACGGGGATCCGGGAGGGCCAGGAGGCTGGGAAGCCTCCTAGCCCCCTCAAGCTTCACTCTCTCTGGGCTCTCTACTTCTGCTGGGCTTTCTGCTTCCATTGCTACTGGCAGTCCCATGATGCCGCCCTTATATGGCCAGTCTCTTGGTGCAGGTTTGCATGCCCACACCCTACTCCAGCTGCCCGCCATCAGGTATGCGTGCAGGACAGCAGAGGTCTATCATTACACAAATGGTGGGGGGGGGTGCGGAAAACCCTAATAATTTTCACTTACCCTACACTGACTAAGGGAGAATTTGATGCATGAGCAGGGGGATTACAATAAAATCTGCCCAGATTGTTGGAGAAAGGTTGAGCTATGAAGTGAATCTTGAGAGATGAGTGAAAATGGCCCCATTGGAGGTCAGAAAGTACCTTGAGCAAAGGGAAGAGCAACAGTAAAAACACAGGGATATAGATGTGCCCTGGCAGGTTTGAGTTATCCGGGAAGGTTGGGGGTGGAGGTGGGGGAGCTCCAGGCAGGAAGCTGGAGGGCAGGGGATGGCTAGCTGCTGAGGGCTTCTGTGCTGTTCTTTTAACCTTCATGCCACCAGAGTAATGAGTTAGTTTGGTGATGGGGCAGAACCAAGGCTGCATCTTCCACCAGAATCTCAGGCCTTGAAGAGAGTAGACAGACATAATGGCTTGCCCATTTCCCCTCTCATAACACGAGAGAAAACAGAAAGAACTCACAGTTGTGTGTTTCCTTCAAAGTAAAGCTGGCACATGCAAAAGAATGAAACTAGAATACTGCCTTTCACCATTGTAGCGGTCAGGAAGGGCAGCACAGGAGCAAGGTTCCGGATGGTTCTTAGCAGACGGGGAGTAAAGGAAGGGGAGTCTTGGAGCCCTCGGTGGCTTTTCATACCTTTATTAGTAGAGGTGGCATCAGGTACATGGCAGGCATGGGTGCCAGGAGGCTGGCAGGCCTCCCAACCCCCAGCGCATCTCACTCTCTCGGCTGCTTTGCTGCTGCTGCTCATGTTGGTCAGTACTGTTGGTCCTGGAGTCCTTATGACACCACCCATTTAAGCCCGTGTCCAACTCAGGTGCGCCCACTTGCACATGCCCACCCTGGAATGCTCGCAGCACCACAGGTGTCCATCATCAGTGGTGGGAGGGTGGAAAGACCTGATTTCTCTAACCCTACAACTATGCACAAAAATCAACTCAAAATGGATTAAGGACTTAGACATAAGACCTGAAACCACAAAATATCTAGAAGAAAAAGTAGGCAAAACCCTACATGACATACACATCAATGACATCTTGAGAGACACAACACCTAAAGCAAAGATAGTGAAGGAGAGGATAAACAGCTGGGGCTACATCAAACTTAAAAGCTTCTGTACAGCAAAGGACACGCTAACCAAAACAAAGCGACAACCCACCCACTGGGAGAAAATCTTTGCACACAGCATTACTGACAAGGGACTTATGACACAGATCCACAAAGAACTAACCAGACTAAACAAAAACAAAGTGAACAACCCAGTCAAAAAGTGGGCAAAAGAGCTAAAAAG
>JAGFMF010011417.1:2196230-2238903 GCA_019455555.1 Galemys pyrenaicus
AGGAACATGGATGGAACTGGAAGGGATTATGCTCAGCGAAGTA
This sequence comes from Galemys pyrenaicus, assembly GCA_019455555.1. NCBI lineage: Eukaryota > Metazoa > Chordata > Mammalia > Eulipotyphla > Talpidae > Galemys > Galemys pyrenaicus. Next base: position 2,196,274 of record JAGFMF010011417.1, read on the forward strand.
AGTCAGAAGACAAAAGAAAAATACCAGATGGTTCCTCCCCTAGGAGGAATATAAGGAAACCAAATAAGGATCAAGGAAAGGAATAAGAACAACAACAGCAATAATAACAATAACAACAATAAAGACACAAAAACCAAAAATGAAAAGACAAGGACAAATTGGGGACACTTGGTGGGGAGGGAAGAGGGGGAAGGTTGAGGGAGGATGGGAGCACAGGGGACTGAGGTGATGGTGCACTGGTGAGATGGTGATGGGGAATACATGGGGATTACAATTGATGGCAAGTATATGTAAATAAATAATTTACAGAAAACAAAGTAAAGCTGGCACAATTACCCACTCACACCACTTACACCCATGGTGGGGCAATCTCCGTCTCCTGCAGCCCAGGAGACATTGTCAGGCATCTTGCCCTGCTTGTCTTCTGGTTTCATTTCTGGGAGAATCTCTTATGCCACACCAGATTCCCAGGTGGAGGCACATTCAGTCTGAAATGAAGTGTTAGGCGTTGGGGAGGAGAAAGAAGGGAATTTCAGAAAGAGAACAGTGCTAGGATCCAGAAAGCACCCTGTTCAGATGCAGCAGAACCTAAGTCGTAAGGGCAGGTGGAGCTTCGCAGGTGAAATGCTAGAACAATGAGGTAGACAGTCAACAGAACAATTATTCCTAAGCCAGGTTTCCCAATTCAATGCAGTAACAAAACTTGAAAAATGTGCAGTGCTTGCTTTTTGCCCGGGGCCGATGCCAGGGAGTATTTGCTCGTTGGTTTGAATCAGTACATGAAAGTCTGCAAATTCAGGACATGATGGGTCATGATAGACTTGCCTGAGGTCAGAGAGTACCGTCTCTCATAACATCTCAAAAGTATAACTGAGGTGTTGTGGCCTTTTCGTCATGAAATCTCAGTCATATGCCAAAGGTTTGCCATATTTAGAGCTGTTGCAATGGAGGAATCACTGTGATTTTATGTGCTCAGTATCTTTCCATCTCAGCTGAGAATTTCCCACCCATTCCAGGACTCCATCTTGGTAGTTTCCTGCATTGCAACAGGTCACCTGGGAGTTAACTGGAAACAAAACACAGGCTTTGAAAGCACTGCTGGTTAAGACCCAGGAGTAGAATTGCTTCCAAAGGCTCAAAGGGACTTAGCCCCAAACTATTCAGAACAGGTTCTTTTCATCCGTACTGGGACAGCAGACACTGAGGAGAGAAGCCGTTGGCTTAGACTTGCGCACCGGGCCTGGGTGACTTCCTGCTCCCCCATTCTCACTGTCCCCCACCCCGCCCACTCGAGGTATTTCTGTCCACGGAAGCTATCTCTAAACAGAGATGCAGGGTACCGGCGGAGGAGGTCGCGGCACAGTTTGGAATGTAGATCATGGATGTTTTACGTAAGCAGTGCGTTTTTCTCTAATTTTGTCACCCTTTCCCCTAAGACTGGGGCACTCAAAAGGAAACTTTAGACGACCGAGGCCCCCTCATAGGGGATCTTTTCCCCTGAACCGCCCTGTTCACCTGCCCCACCAGGGGTTGCAAGTTCGCCTGCAACGTCCCGGTCTGGCTGCGTCGCACCCGCTCCCAAGCCCCACCCAAAACTGCTTTTCAAAATAACTTCCTGGCCGACCCAGAGCGGTCCGGCGAGTCCGGTGTCTGGGGAGGCTGCGGTGCTCCCTTACATCCAAAAGAGCCCAACTGCCGCTTCCGAAAAGAAAGGAAACCGCCCGAGCCTTCCGGGGTTCGCCAGCGGCCTCCAGAGGAGGAGGCGGGGAGAAGAGTCGCCACGCCCAGCCCCGCCAGCCCCGCCAGCCCCGCCAGCCCCGCCGCCCGGGCTTGGCGAGCGACGTCCGCCGCAGGCCGGGCTCCCGCGCCCTATTTGGCCATTTGGGGGGGCGGGGGCTGAGGGGGTTGGCGGCGGGCGGAGTGGCGCGCACAGCGGGAGGGACGCGGAGCCGGCGTCGGTGCCCAGACTGACCGCTCTCGACCGCGCCGCCACCTCGCTTGGGAACCCTCGAGGCTGCCTTGTCCCGCTGGGAACAATGGGGCTCGGCGCGCGGGGAACCTGGGCCGTGGTGGCCCTGGGGATAATGCTGGTGCTGGCGCTGTTCAAGATCGCCGCGGACAGCGAAGACTCAACGGGTGAGTGACTCCGGGGTCCCCAGCCCACTTCCGAAAAGGGCGCGCTGCCCAGCGGGACTTTCCAAGTTTGGATCTGGACGTGCGCAAAGTTGTCGGTGTCTTAGACCCGGCGGGCCCGGGCAGACCCCGAGGTGACCGTTTGGGTGGGGGTAAAGCGAGGCTCGGGCCGGTAGTCCACCTGGCTCCGGCAGCGTGCAGCGGAAATTGCCCGGTCCTTCGCGTCGGCTTTTCTGGAAATTGCGCGGGTAACTTGTGGAGTAGCGGGGAGCTCGGGCTTCCGCCGAGGGCGCGAGCGAGCGAGCGAGCGAGCAGCCTTTCTCTGCCGCAAAGGTTTCCTGGGAGGTTAGAGTTGGCCTAAGACTTTTCTGTTCGTCCGAAACCACTTTGGGCCGGTTGGAAAATACGTCTACCAGTCATTCGCAGGGTCTCCCGGGCGTTTCATCGCCTGCATGTGTAATAGCATCCGCATGATTTAGTCTTAAGAGCCCTAAGTCGCTGGAAGTTAAAACCCGCGCGGAGGCAGCTTGTTGGGAGGGAGCGCACCCTGCCCCCGACCCCTGGGCGGGTGAAGCTTCTCGATGCCCCTGGAGGGCGCTGCCCTCGCGGGGGACCAGGAACACCTGGTGGGGCGCGCCAGCTCTGAGCCTGAATAATCTCAGCTGCGCGATGGCTGTTAGCGGTCCAAGTCACCAACGGGTCTTAGCCGTTTCTCCTGGCTGGGACCGGGCTGGGGAGTGGGGTTTCCCCTTAGGTCCTTCCTTGCTCGGTCCTTTGGGGACTTTTTGGTTAAGACCGGGACGCGTGGGATATGCTGTGCGAATGACCTTCCCTCTTTGTCAGCTACCACAGAAGCCGAGTCACTGGGTGATGGTTAGTAAACTAGGATGCGTTGCTTTTAAGTGACCCAAGTTTTTCACGGCTTTCATTTAAATTTCATGTTTTTGCACTTTAAATGCGTTCGGTTTATGCTTAGCCTTACTTTTGCGAAAAGGTTGCAAAATCGGTCTGTTTAGGTGCACCTACTTTTGCTAGAATCATCCGAATGAATCAGACAATAACAAGTTTTGTTCCTTTGGCTGATTTTTTGTTGTTGTTTTCGGAATTGGAATTGCAGGTGTGACCCTTTGGCTCCGAGAACTTATTTTTTGGCTCATTTAAGTTAAAAGTGATCAGTAAAATTATGTCCATCATACTTTCAGTATTCGATGTTTATTCAAAAATGAAGTCTAAACTGAAACATTGTATCTTGGTACTAATTTTATGCCAATATTGTTGAGGGGAGGCCTCCATATTTTTATGTTACTTTGTGAAAATAAGCCATGTTATTGTTTCTCTAATGGATTGCCGATTAGAAAAACAATGAATGTTGCAGTTCCTTCTTAAACCCACATGCCACTTTTTTAGGTCACTATTACTCACTGTTTGACCATTCTGCTTATTATTTAATGTCTCATAGAGGTTAGTGTTACTTGGAAAACTTGGAATGTACCACTCTGATTTCATGAACTAGTATCCACTTACAGGGACTGTAATGTCACCTTTAAATAGAGTAAAAGATGGTACTATAAAGGATTTCACAAAAAGCAAGTAAGTGTTACAGTCTCCATGCAGTGTATAGTCTATAGAAAGTGCTATTAGGGAGTGCGGTGATTTTTAACAATCACACCAGAGCTTAAATAGCTGATTGTTTTAGGTACTGGTCCTCTGCACCTCACAGGATACTAATTGAGGTACGTGCATCATCCCATTGGACTCACAGTATTATTCCCATTTTATACATGAGGCTTAGGCAAGTTCTACCTTTTTCAAAGTGAAACGACAATACATGCTTGATTTTAGAGCCTAGAATTCAAATTCTCACTTAACTCCTTTGCCACTAATCCACATAATGACTTTTAAATAAATAACTTTTATATATAAAAGCTCTGGCCAATTTTATTAACAGAAAAATCTGGCATAGTTTGCTTTTCGCCAGTCTGTTCTGGTATGCCTCTAATGTTATCAGAATCACCTGGATCATTGATGCCCATGTGCCTTGTGCTCGCTGTAGCATTTTCCAGCACTGCCCAGTTCAGCGCTGGTTTAGCCAACATGGGGTGGGTGGTACTCTGTTTCAGATTTCCTCGCAGCTGGGCAGTTGTTGGTAAGGATGACCAGTTTTGCCAGGCCTGGCCATTCTCAGTGCCTGCTTCACCCCAGCATGTACGTTCCACTTTTCGTAACAAGTTGGAGACTATGGTTGATTGACTCAGACTTTTTCATTTTCTTTGCAGCCACCATTTTCCAGCCTTACAGATGGGATGGGCACCAATCAGGAACAGTAGGCAAGATAGCCAGGGAGAGAGAAAAACTCAAATAAATAATGTTTTTATCTACAGTACTGCCCACAATACTATGAGAGAAGAAAAAAAATGACTGAAATTCTCCTTTTAAAATATCCTCAGTCTGCTGCATCATTTCATAAGCACCTACCTGCAGCTGGACGAAGGTGCTCTGGGAGCAAGTAAGCAAAACAGCAAGCAGGGTAGGCTGTGCTAGTGCATTGAAAGACACAGAGGATGGCTGAGGTGCGAGGGGATATTCATCAGCACTCTTGGTAGCAAGTAGCAGAAATCCACATTGAATAACCTAAGGGGAAAATAGGGACTATGTTGATTCTGTAACCAAAAATCCAAGGAATAAGATGGCTTCAGAAATACTGTATTCAACAGCTCATGTAGGTTGTCAGAAGATGGCCACATCCTGATGTCTTATTTTCATCATTCAAATCTTAGGCAAGTGTTCTCAGCCTGTGGGGAACTCCAAATAACAGGGACTTTCTAAGTAGTCTAGTCTTAAAAAGACCGTAATGAGTAGTAAAGTAGTAGATGAAATTAACCTTCAGTGAGTCTGTTCCACTTTGTGAATTTAACTCTTCATTCACTCAGTGCATGATTCTATTTCAGTATTTGGTTTTTCTGTCAAGTGTAGTATAGAGCTCCTGTATGTAGACCATTCTTTACCTCTAAGGATACAAAAAAAAAAAAAAAAGTGCCTATGCACAGCAGGTACTTTATTAAGAGCTATTGAAAAGAGGGAAGCTCATAGCACTATAGCACGAAAAAGAGCTAGGAAGGTCATCTACTTCTGTCTTCCCCTCAAGCCCCCCACTCCCACCACCATGCAAAAAAAAAAAAAAAAGCTCAGGAAATCATCTCATTAAAATCAAGAACAGGGAGATAAAAGCAATAGGATGCCCTTGCAGTAGTCAGGCAAAAGGTGATAGCAGGTGGTAATGCAGATAGGAGAGTGGATCGTAGCTCTAGGTGGCTGCTGATAGTGCAGACAAGCACGTGGGTTCATGACGGCAGGTAGTAATGGAGAGAAGTGAGTGGATTTTAGTTGTTTTGAGGGTGACACTGAAATCACTTGCTAATGAATTGAAGTGAGGAAGAAAGAGAACTGAAGGATGACCTCTTGGGTTTGGGACTGAACAACTAGAAATACAATAGCTACGAAGACTAGGGGAGAAGCCAGTAGAAAACCAGCAGTTCTGTTTCGGCACTCAAGCATGTAGGCTTGCATTTAAATGGTCCAAGTCCAGGTGCTGCTTGGGTAGCCCACTCAGTTCCTGTCACTGTAAAAATTCTGTGTCTCAGAATTGCTGGGAGGGTACAATAGCTAATGCAATTTATATGCCCCAACCAGGCCTGGCATATGGTAAGCACTTCCTAACTGGCAATTATTGGCAATTATTTGAATCTGCTGCTACATACATCTGTGTACTTTACTGCCCTTGGTCTTCTGAAATCAGTGGATTATACTTCATTCCATCAAGAGGAAGAAATTCATATACATAGTAAAGATATATTCTTTAAAGTTCTTAGTGCTTGGTTTTAACAGTGCTTTTTTTGGTGCGTGGGGGTGAGTATCTTTAGGAAAAGATCCCAGTAATATGCTTACTCTCATGGGGTATATATTTTTAATCTTATGTATAACACCCCCCCCAAGGTGAATAAACCACTCTAACTGTGGCATAAAATCCTTCTAAACTTTTCCCCCCAAGTCTTAAGGTACCAGTTAAAATTTGAAAAGAATCATACTGAAAAGACATACTAATAATACTAAGAAGAAGTAATTAAAGATGAAAATGCTTTCAAATAGTCAAAGAAGCTACCTGATTTAGGAAATATGAAAATACTGCCCATCTCATCTTTTCTCCATTGTATGAAGTTAGGTTGTTGGTTGTGTGAGAACTCAAGGGCAGCCATGAACACAAAGGACAGCCTGTTCCCCCAGAAGAATAGAGTTCTTAGGAACAGAAATTGGGGTATCTCTCACCTGTGACTCTGTCCTCATGTGGGGATTGAACTTTAGCAAGATATACCATGCATGGCTGGCACCTAGGAAGTACTGTGTAAGTACTTGTTGCATGAACTGTGTTTTCTGTCTTGAATAACACAGTATGGATTTACTTACAGTTTCAAGGTATATTTCATAGCAGTTGTGGACAAAGTAGAATTTCTTGTGGAATAAGTTCCCCTGCCAACACAACCCCAGGGGTAGAAAGAACATTGCTAGTGTTCCGCCTTAAATATTAAATGTTTTTCATTCAGAGGATATTTCTTTATTTTATAGGCTCTTCACTCACACAGGATACCACACATCCAGGAAATTTCAAGACTAACCTAACAGGTGAGTGTTAAATGTTACATGCATTTTCACCTTTCTAGAAAACAGTAATATTGATTAGGAGACTACATGAGAGATGGTGTGCTAACGGGCTTCAGCCTTGAGTGATTCATTCTGGGTTCCTAGAGCATGCCTTGAGGACACCCTTAGTGAGCACCATTAAGCTGTAGTCTGCTGGATGGATGGTCTTTCTGGGTCTAGCAAAGATGTGATTAAATTCTAAAAGGAAAAGCATGTTAGGACTTCATACTGAGTTCTGAAGTACATTTAGGTGTGAAGGTTTTGCACTCTGCCGGTAGGTAGAAAATACAACAGTAGGTCAAGCTTTGCTAGTGAAAGAGGTTACTCAAAGCTGGCCACCTTCACAGCCTTAACTTCAGGTTAACTTATGAATGACTTACATGTCAGGTTGACTTACATGTCTGTCATCAGTCATCAGTCAGACTTCAACCCATCATCTTGCTTTCTTGTTGAAACAATTGGTGAAATCCTTTGCTTGTGCTCTTCGTTTGGGAGAAATGGATTTCGTCCTTGGAACTTCAAGTTCACAGGCTTGGGAAGATATAGCAACCAGGCTGATATAAGTATCAGCGCATGTTTCTCATAAGCAGTATTTAAATTATCTTCTCACACTCCTTAGGCTTCAGTACTGACTGAGGTAAAAACTAAGAAAAGAAACACAGATCCTATCACCGGGCCTATTTTCAGTATTTTTATTCAAATATTCCACACATGTGGCTGAAGTGCTGACACTTTCTGAGTCCTAGGGGGCAAAGTGAGCCAAGGTCAGACTTCTGAGGAGTGTTTTATTGTGAAAAATATAGATGATATAAAATTTATGATGCAAATCAGTCTTCAGTGTATAGTTCTGTGGCTTTAAGTACACTGATATCATTACGCAAATTTGTGGAACTTTATCCTTGGGGTAGCCCACTGGTCCTCATACTTGACGTTCTCAATTTACTTTTTTTTTTTTTTTTTTTTTCATTATTTCTTCCTTTCCTAATGGTTCCTGGCTATACGAGTCAGGAGATAATTTTACTCTATTTTTGGTAGTTCTACACAAAATATTTCCATGGGGGGAGAAAAGACAAAGCTAGATTAACCCAAACATAATGGTGATAATTGTCTGGCAGTTGTAGGGGGAACTGGAGGTTTTATTTTAGATTTATTAGATGTCTTTTCCTGTTGGCCTTTATTGAATCTCACTCTGTACTACCGAACTTTAACTTTGAATAATCCCAGGAAGTAGAAGAAAGGTAATGACGGCCGCAATCGTGTTCACCACCGTGCCTGCAGCCTCTGGGACATGGCCGTGCATGTCCTAATGGAAGGCCAGGCAGGTGGCCACGTGCAGTTTATTCAGGGGAAACGGAAACGCAGAGTAGCTGAGAAACATGGCACCCTCAGGATCTGAAACTCAGGTTTTTGGGTTCTGAAAACCACTTCACCACAATTTCCCGAAATTGTGATGAGGCATAACCATAAAAAAATGCTTGAAGTCATACTTCGCTGACCTCAGCCTGAAGTGATTGTTACAGAAGAGCCAGTCCTCTGAGAACAGCTGCAGGGCAGGGGTGCTTTCAGAAGGCCCTTCTAGTGCAGGGGCAGTTAATGAGGAAGAAGAAAGGGTCACCTGTAATTTTCCCTCCAAAGAAACAAGATAATGCAGCTGATAAAAGTTTGTTATTATTCCTCCTGAAAACCCCTGTGTAACATGTGCATTTACAGGATGTGCTATTTGATACTGACGCTTTTATAGTAATCTAGACCCTTCTCGTAGAAACATTGTTTTCTGAACATATTGTTTACAAATTTGTTCGGTGCTGTTTATTGAGTACAGTTAGTTTATTTGGCCCCAGTCCCAAAAGGAAAATAATATCTTTCTTTGGCAAACTCCTGAATGATGTGTATTCCAGGAATGTGGTATTGGGAGACGTGGAAATGGTGTAGTACTACTTAAAATAGCCTCTCACTTTCCTAAGAGCCACCACATCTTTGTTTTTCTCTACTCTTTGTTTTTATATGTCTCCATCTAAGTTCCTGGAGGGTGGTGGTTATAATTTGTACTTCCTTGCATCTGATACTGTGCCTGGTACGTGAAAGGTACACACATATCTTGATGAACTGAATTGTGGAACCAAATACATAGTTTGCCATTGCTGACCTAGCAAAGCACCACTATGCACATTTTGTAGACATGACTGGTCCTTGCTTGGATCTTATCCTTTATGGCAGCTTGTTGTTTATAGAAAATGATAGATACTTGGGGTCAAAGAAACAGGAATTGAGGTTACTTTTTCACTTGTACTCCTGAATTATATATATTCTATATTTCTGCCCTAATCATTACAGGACAACCCTACAGAAAGACACTTCTTTCTTCAGGGGCTCATTTGATGCCTTTTCACCTTAAAGAGAAAATAATTTCACAAATAGTCAGAGGGTTTATATTTTAGGGTATGTGGCTAGATGAATTTATTTGTCATGGTGCAGGGAAGACAATAGGCCCAGGATGTTTTCCACAGTGAGTGTGGCCTGAGGTATAAGGGATTGTGGCATTGTCTAGATGACAGCCAGTCTCGTCAGTGACCAGAACAACCATTCAGTATCACTCAGGAGAGCTCCCCCTGCATCACTCAGCAGTGACACTGAAGATAAGCTTTCCTCTTAGACATGACTTGTGCTTGCTGACCCATCCATGTCCCAGTGACTTGGGGTGTCCCAATAGGGTTGGTTTTAGCTTTTTTGAGCTGATGGGCTTGACTTAGATTTAGATTTCTTCAGACAGCAGTGGCAGTTTGTGGACAACTTATTCAAATATGCGTGGATTCCAATATTTACCCTTAGGGAAGCACTAAAAATCCTACCGAAGTAGAAAAAATTCATGGGGCCATAGCCCCATATTCCATCCTGCTCTTTTCTATTTATTTTGGGTGAAATGGTTTATGTATGAAAGAAGCAGCATTGATGAAAACTGCTGACAAGAATCATTTGGGCTGACAGGTTGCTCTGGCTACAGTGTTGTTAGACAGACAGACATCTAGATTGCGATATGTTTTGATTTTGTTTTTTCTCTTTTTATTTATTTATATATATTTGATATCAATTGTGGTCCCCATGGATTTCCCACCACCATTTCACCAGTGCACCATCACCTCAGTTCCTTCTGCTTTCTGCCTTCATCCCATTCCCTCTGCCCTCCACACACACAAAGTGTTTCTGATTTGTCCTTGTCTTTTTGTTTTTGTTGTGTGTGTGTGTGTTTTTAATTGTTATTATTCTTTTGCTTGGTCCCTTATTTGATTCCCCTATAATCCTCCTAGAAGTGAAACTCTCCAGTATTTTTCTTTTGCCTTCTGTCTTATTTTGTGGAGCATAATCCCTTCCAGTTCCATCCATGTTCCTATGTATGCATCTAGGTTTTCATTTTTGATTGCTGAGTAGTATTCCATCGTGTATATGTACCACTAGATTGTGATATTTGTTTTTAACTAGAGATTTGATGTAGGAAAAACATTCTATGAAGAACTCATTTATACTTACAGAATCGCTACAACTCCTCTGACAGCTTAGTGTGTTCAGCTCCTGTTTGATTGCATTTGAAAATTGCTGGTAATGTTTAACATTAGACCTTTTCTCAAGGAATGTGGAGTGGGAAAATCATGCAACTGTATGTTCACTTACTCCTTGAACCAATTTTTGTGTTGACGGCCTGCCCTGCTAGTCACTGTTTTCTCAGGCATAGAGTGGTAAATAAGACACATAAGTACCTGTTCTTGCCAAGTTTATGTCCAGGTCGGGAAATATAAACTGTAGAAGATAAACAACGGAGCGTAATGGTTTTAGATAATGATTTTAAAACACAAACAGGACAAAGTAAGTATATCCATGCATCAATAGGGTAAGGTGGTATGCTATGAGCAGGAAAAGGCCACCTCAGGTCTGATGGGCAGGGAGGACGTTGGAGGTCGAGCTAACAGGAAGGAGGGAAGGAGCCAGCCCCGCAGAAAAGAGCATTCCAGGCACAGGTTGTGGCAGGTAGGTGCCCTGCACAGGAGGGAGGCTCTGGAGCACAGACAGTTATGTGGCCACACAGGTGGGTCCACACTGGAGTTGAACAGGTATTCCATGTGTAACATTATTTTATAGAGGAAATTCAGGTACAAAAATATAGTAGTTGAGAGCCTATTTTTGAGCCATCATGGTGGAATGGCAGGCTGTAGATGAGGCTGGAGTTCTGGATTCTGGCAACTTTATTATCTTCTCTGGGTCTTTTTTTCTTTATGGGGTGATTTGCTCTTGAAGCATTAAAAATTCCATAGGGATTCCAAGCCACTGTGCACCTTCATACTCTGCGCCCCCAAGACTGCATGCAGATGCAGCAGCAGGTCGGAATTGCCCAGAGGGTTTCTTTCCTGAAATATCATTCTCTGAAAGTGGCAATTAGGAGCCCAACCACGTGCTCCCAACTCAGATCAAAAAGGGCGATTGTGCTTTATTGTGAAGAGAACTATAAAAGGGAATGTTGAACGTTTTAGGTCATTTTGTCTTAAGGGTTAGAGCTGGGGGGTTGGGAAGCTAGTAACCAGCCTGCTGTATGAGTTGTGGGCAGACACAGGAAATTGTAAGTGTTGCTTTGGGTTTATTGGGGGGGGGGGGATCATGATAATGGGGTGAGGAGGAAGAAACGTGGAGAGGTACTGAACTGTGAAGGGATGAAGAAATCCCCATGGTGCTGAAAAGTACAAAACAACAACAGAAATAAGAGGAGTTTTGTAAGTTTTTTCCTTTTCTAAAACAGTAAAAAAAAATGGTGTAGATGATACAAATCACGCTCCCCCTACAAAGGAACCCTGGGGCCGAAAAGTCAACCCCTGGACTTCTGAGCATCCTCTTGCAGGGTCTGCACAGCTCGGCTCGCCCCGCTCCTGGGCCCAGTGGCTTTGTGCATTGAACAGGGAAGTGGCCCGGCCAGACTGAATGCAGGCCCTTCTTCTTCCCCTTTCTTTTTCATTCACCCCTCCTTTTCCACAGAAAACTGACAGGCTGTCTCTGGACTCCCCTCACTCTCTTCAGACTGAAATTGCCGACTTCTCTCTCATGCAGGGTGCAGGTTCTCAAGCACACTCCCCCAGGTCCCTCAAGTCCTTAGGACAAGACTGATGTAGCAGATCAATTCAGTGCTTGTGCTTATGGCTCTTAATTGTTTGGATCTTCATCTTTTTGCTTGTCTGTATATTTTTTATTAGTATGTAATTTAAAATGATAAAAGTCATAGGAAAAATTAAAAGTTCAAACAGCATTGAAAATACTAAATATTATACGTACTACCAGTCTTCTTGCCCCCATTGAGCCAACTTAGTTCTTTTCCGAGATGTACTTTAACAGTCAAAAGCCACGTTCATTATTTCCACCCAAAGATCCAGTAGTTTTTCTCACCCCATCTGATGGTCTGTTGGCCTGGTGATTGAAAGCTGGTGAAAACACCAGCAGCTTCGGTGAAGCAGAGCAAGACGTTTTCATTGTGAGGCCTGAGCGTGGACAGAGGGGAAATGCCTCTCCTCTAGGATTGGAGTGAGGTGAGGTGAGGCTGCGAGGCTTTGGGGGAAGGGTGTGCAAGCAGACACTGTACTACTAAAAGTTATCGCAGGGAGATTGAACTTACACAGCAGCTCACGGAGAAGCACGCCGCCTCGCAGGCTCTTCCTCCCAGAGCTCCTCTGACCAGTTATCTGGAGGCTCCAGCCGTTTTGAGGTCAGCCTTCGCCTTCCTGCAGGGGAACAACACGCTGGGTACTTCTCTTACCCCAGACCATTTCAATCCCTAGCGACTCATGCCAGAAACGCTTAGGAGTTTGATGTGTATCCTTCCAAAAATAATGTCAGCGTGATCCACATGTGGGCTCTGTGCTTTTTGAACATAAGTGGGCCAGGCTGAGCACACCTTCCTTCCCTGTTTTCACTTATCTCCTCCCCTGTGGGATCTCAGGACGGGTGCAGGTCCTTGGTTTTGTTAGCTTTTTCATTAGTTTTCTTCTGATTTTTAAAAACAGCATATAGTTTTTGTGAAAGATACAGCAACACGTCTTAATTATTATTCAAGTTTCATTACTCAAATTCATATTACAAGTATTTTTAGTTCTTTTAAACTGAAACTTAACCGCATTAGGTTTCTTAAAATGGGAAGTAACCCTCTTCCTACAAACCATGTCAGTTAATGACACAAAGACAACTCTTTGAAAAGTGGTGATTGTGGTCTGTATTCGGACTGTTGTGAGACTGATTTTATGTGTTTCATTCCACAATGAATTGGATTCACCAGTCTCCTTGATTTTTTTTTTTCCCTCACCAGTGTGTGGTTGTATTTGGAGGAAGATACAAAGAAACGTAACTATGTTGCTATTAGGTGAACTTAGGCAAGCTGCTTAACCTCTCCATGCCTCTGGTCCTCTGTAAAATGGAGCTAATAAATTAATAAGCTGTCTCAGGATACATGAGATATCTTACTTGGCTTATCAGGTGAGCGCAAGCCTTTCCCCAAAACTACCCCTGTGTTTCCTATTCCATCTTTCTGTTGATTCGTATCCTTTAATCTCTATAGTAAGTCCATGACCTAGTGAGAAAACTCAAAAGTTTTTTGAGTTCTTGCAAATTGATCAAACCTGAAGAGGGTGTCTTGGGCACCTCTGACTTGTAACCAGCGGTGAGAAGTTTTGATGTTGATCTGGGCTTGTGTTAGGCAGGGGTGAGGAAGGTTGCTCAGTAGCGTGCGCTGGGCTGGGGCTTGTGGCCAGTGTTTGGTGTTGGGACACTGAGCCCTTAACCTGTGGAACGTCTGGGTCATCTCAGAACTGTCAGAAGTGATTTTTCAGGCACCGCGCTGGAACCTCTGGAGAGCTCGCTTGTGTGGGGAAGGCCCAGGATTCACACACCCACTGGGAATGGGTCTGCAAAGGACACCACACAACACGTAGGGCCCCCTCGATTAAAATAACGCCTGTTACAAACTGTAAATAAATCTGTACTCTTTGCTCTGCTGCCACAGTGACCCCCTATGGATGACTCCCATCTCTTCTCTCTGCCACGGGAACTTTGCATATACTGTGCAGGTTGCTAGAAGGTTCTTCCCTCCCATTGTTGCCAGATTCTTCTCAAGTTTATTCTTCAGGGAGTATCCTTGCCCTGTAGTCACAGGTCTTCAGCGCTTGTGTGATGCTTTATGTAAATCTTCCTCCCTGTCCAGAGAGTCAACTCTTTTAGGGCCAATGCTGATTTCACTCACCACAGCATCAGGGCCCAACTTGGGCACAACTTTTGTTATAACAATAAAGGGTACATGAATTCTCTGGCAAGAAGAAACCAGTTTTTGTGTTTGCTACTCCCGCCTTACCTGCAAGATTAGTTGTGAGCCCCTTAGCAAAAATAAATCCTTACCTGTAATCTGCCCAACATTTAACTGGACCCAGGGCCTTTCACTTGTCAACTGGGTGTTAACTGTTGATGGAGGAATTGCCATAGGTGTGGCTGCTATGGCCCTGGGCAGCTCTTTCCTTTCCATTGGTTTTGATAAAGTCTCTCCAACCAGCCCTGATTCAGGCAGCAGGGAAAGGAAGGGACAGGGCCATTCAGACTCGAGAGGACAAGACTGTGGCCTGTCTCCTGCTGAGAGGGGACAGATGTCCAGGTTACTCAAATTGGGTGGCCTTCTGGCAAGGCAGGAACATCTGTTCTGCAGTGACATACAGGTAGGGAAGGTGGCGCTGCAAAGGGGTGTTGGAAGACTTTGCTGATGTGGGCCGGGGGCACAGGGAACAGCACAGCAACAACTGGCTGTAATGAATGACCAGGATAATGCTAAGCGCATCAGAAGAGGAAGGATGGCACTGGTCTGAATGGATGCGGCACTAAAACACAAAGTGGGGGTATCACTGGAGGACATGATGTAGAGAGAGCCGTGGGGGCAGAACGTGGGTCTGTGCTGGAAAGACGGTCCGGGCCATCTATATCTGCGGGCGCCCTAGGGTGACAAGGGGGTGGGGTGACACTGGTCACCTCTTGTTGAACATGGTGCTATTGCCATGCGCTGTGCAGGTAGCTCACCTCTGTTCAAGAACAGCGTGCAGCCCAAGAGCTAGGCGTTCCCTGAGTTAGAGAAGAGGATGTTAAGTGATTAGAAAGCGACCTTGGGGCAGAGTGGCGGCACCAAATCTGTGTTCGCTCAGCCCCTTTTCCAAACCTCCAGTGAGTGATGCTGCCATCTGGAGACTGGAAATGGAAACACATTCCTTCATTCCCATGTTTACATGTCAACAAACCAGTCTTCTGCCACTTCAGTGTTTCCTAAAAAGCCCTGATAAGAACACTTTTGTCTCACCAAGAGAATCCTGGGAAGGCACTTGGTGACACAGTGAGCCCAGCCAGGGGTGCTGGAGGAAGCATAGAGTGACAAGAAGACCTGACCTACTGGTTTCCCGCCTCTTCCTTTTTGGTTTCAGATAAATCTGTTTAAGCTCACAGGATGGAATTCAGGGTCTTTTCTGCCCTCTCTCAAAATATGGTTTCCAAATACATAAAGTGGCAATAAAAATAATTCTCTGTGCCTCAAGGGTTATTGTGGAATAAATGATCCTGTATGTGTAACACCCTATAAACCGTTCTCTGCTTTACAAATATTGTTTTTGTAATTGTAGTCTCAATGAGAGTTACATTCTCAGAGGCTTCTGAATACACAGGGGTCTTTGTTTCTACACTTAAGGGCTTCAGATGGCTGGTGATAGCTTCTGTCTCCTTTTTTCTAACAGTCATGTCTTTGAATTGGCACATGCCTCCCGCTACCAGCCCCTTCTTGCCTCAGTTAGGGGCTTTTAATCAGCAGTCAGCTGGGAAACCACGTCACAGATGTGTTAGCAAAGTGTCTAAAATTAATCTTGTTCTTTTCTTTTATAAGGATGATTTTTTTAAATCAAATGATTTAAAATTTATTCATATAAAGAAATATTTACAAGCTCTAAAATATTTTAGAAGCTAATGCACACACTTAATCTTTCCAGTAACAGAAAAAAACATAAAATTAAAAAAGAATCTGGCCCTTCCCTCTTTTCCCCAGTAACTCCCTATTTATTGCTATAAAGATACCAAAAATGAGCCTCTATATCATGCTCTGCAGTTTGCTGTTTTGACTGAGCTATGAAATAGTGGTCTTTCTGTTTCAGTACATTACTGGTAATTGCGATGTAACAGAACCCAAGAACTTAGTGGTTTAAATCTGTATCTCAGGTTTCTGTGAGTCAGGTGCTGGATGTGGCTCAGCTGGGTTTGGATTTGAGGTTGCAAGCATGGAGGCTTGAGGGGGCTGATGGTTCACCTCTAAGGCCTTCACCTAACTCACATGGCAGCTGCTGACAGGCCTCAGCCCCTTTCCTCAGGGTGCCGCTTGGTGCCTTTACCACGGAGGCACTGGCTGCCCTCATTCTTCACGTAGCCTCACCTCTGCCATATTCCCATGGTTAGATGCGAATCTCTAAATTGGGTCCACCTACTGGGAAATGGATTCAGACTTCGCCTTTCAAGGGAGGCATGTTGGAGAGTGTGCTGGGCTGCCCTGTTGGTGTCCCGCTCCATGGCCCCGGGTCACTACATCTTCTCAGCCCTGAGGCACTCTGGGGCAGGACTGTGGCCAGCACCTGCCTCACCTGCAACAGCTGGGGGTCAGGATCCTGGGTCCCTAGTTGTTGGGGTCCAAGGGAGGCCAAGGAGATGGATCATTTACAGCCAGAGCCTGAGAGGGTAGAGGCCTGTTTTGCCGTAGCTGTGTTCCATGTAGATTGTTCAGGAAGGTATTGGAGCTAGTCGTAATCAGATTCATAAAAACTGAAAATGTAACTCTGGAATTTAAAAAATTGCTTGATGAATGAATGAACTAAAGGTATCTTAACACAATAAAAATCCATCAACATAATGTAGAGTAGGAAAACAAGAACAGAAAAGATCTACAGCATGACATGAGTTGCAGAAAATCTAAACATGGTAAAGAAGCATAAAAATAATATGAAGTAAAATAGAAGGAAAACTGTCAAGGAGACAGTAGCTGAGGAGGGGTACACACCTGTGGGCTCTTAATTGGCAGAGTTCTAGTTTTTAATCAGGTGATAAGAAAACTGATGTATTTTCCTCTGTACCTCTTTGTGTGTCTTCAATAGTAAGATGTGTGAGACTCTTATTTAAATTTTAGCTTCAACTTTTGGCAGTAAGTATGTACATTTCTTTATTGATGGTGATTTTAGTGCAGTGAAGGAGTCAGTGGTTCAACACCTAATTGCTACCCCAGAGAAACACAGAGGCTGCAAGTCAGGGGGATTTTCACAGAATCAGTGACAAACCAGCGACAGACCACTTGGCCTGCAGGTGTCCCTGGACCTGAGTTGGGGCCTCTTACCCCCACACCTGACAGCAGTTTGTAGCCCTGAGTTTTCTCATCTGCAGACTGCAAGGGGCAAACCCACTTTTCAGGGCAACTGGAGACATCACAGGAAACTCTTTAAACATATGAAAGTCTGAGTGCAGTGACTGGCTCCCTCCGGCAGCCCTTCCTGCTGCTCCGACTCCCACAGATCACAGCCGTCCTGGTTCTGGTTTCCCATCTGCAAGCAAGTTGATTATTTTTAATACCTACGAAGTTTGCCTTTTTCTTTAGTCTTGCAAAGAAAATGCTCAAGTATTAAGTATTGGGTCTTCTAGTGTGTTTGCACAATGAATTAAAGTCCTTGCCAAACATAGGGGAACCAAATAAAGGATCAGGAAAACAACAACAAAGATAAATAAAACAAAATTAGCAGGCAAGCAAAAATCAGAGACATTCTGCAAGGGAGGGAGAGGTAGAGGAATCAAAATAGGGGAGAGAAGAGCACAAGGGACTATGGCGATGGTGCACGGGTGAGTTGGTGGTGGGAATTTTATGGGAACTACACCTGAAAGGAGAAAGCATACACTGTACAAAAATGAACAATGATGTAAATACATATATATAATGAATTAATTTTTAAAAATTTAAAACCCTTTCCAAGTGGATACTAATCTGTACACTTACCGTCTGCAGGGTTTCTTCTGCTGACATTTGAGCAGATGGGTTTGTTTGTTTTTCTGATTGAGTCATTCTTTTTGTTGTGGTGTGTGGAGCTCATTGAAGACCGATTCTTATGCCGTGCATGACACATGCTTATTCTCCACATTCAGAAAACTGGTGACTTAGGGATGGCCCCGCCTGCTCTAATTATGTTACTTCAAAGTTCAAAGTATTTCAGACGTGTTTTCTCACACGGGTTTGCTCTGCTGGGGCAAAATGATGATATATCAGGGTCTGAGAAGTTGGCTTTTTTTCTTCTAGTATTTTTCAATGGAGACAGACTAGCAGTGCTTCCTTGTATCTGAGTTTAGGGGTCATGTGATGACAAGAGTGCTTGCTACGTCCCCAGCAGAAGTTTGGTGTATGCTTGGGGTAACTGAGGATGCCTGTGTTGCTGTTTGTTCCTACCTAAAATCTTTCTTTAACTTACCCTAGCCAGCAGCCTGGTCAGGTCAGCCCTGGGACACTGGTGGCCTCGTGTCCCCTCCACCGACAGCCTGGAGTAGAACTGAAGCTACAGAACTTCCCCACCTCAGTCCTAAAACACCATTCCCTCCTGTCTTACCTTTGGAGACGCTTGCTCTTGGGTAAGCCCAGGTGACAGAGGCCACAGCCACATGTAGATCTCTTGCTTAGGTCCAGCCCGTATCAGTCACCATATTTGTGAGGGAGCCCTCAGGGGGACTCCAGTGCTACCAACAGCTGCCTCAATTGTGTGAGAGCCCAAATGGCAACTGCGCCCTGCCCACCCGCAGAACCATGCTGAATAATAATAAATAATGCTACCTGTGGTTTCAAGCCACTAATTTTGGAGGGGACTTATGCAGAAATATACTTCGATGCACCATATATGTCAACTTACTGAGAAATACATATGAGCGTTTCTGACTGGCACCTCTCTCTTCAGTCCTCTCTACCCCGGGCAGCCACTTGCCTCCTGGTTTGTCTTGAGACTGGGAGACTTGTCCAGGGCGCGCATGCCGGGTGCTGCCACATGACCTCAGGGACTAGAATGTGAAATGTGAGGCTTCTGTCGTGCTGCTATGGAACTCGTCATTCTGATCAATTCTGTATCGTGCAGTTCCTCTCAAAATGACAAAAACACTGCATATGTCATTTTTAAATGTTTTAATGACCATAATTTGCATACCATCATGTTTATCCCTTCACAGTGATTTTCAGTCAGAGTAGTGTGTGCAACCAAAGCCAGGACACTCACACCTCTAAGAGAAACCCTACGCCCATTAGTGTCTACCCGCCATCCCTCTGCCTAGAAAACTCTGCTCCACTCTCTGTCTCTGTGGATTTTATAGGAATGAAGACATGACATGGGACTTCGTGTCTGACTTCTTCACAGAATGTCTTTAAAGGTTCATACACGTGATGTGTCAGCACCTCGTGGACGTGTGTACAGAGGCTCTCTTCTGTGGTGCAACGATAACACAAAACACTAAATTTTAAAAAGGGACTGAAATGTTTATCTGAACATTTCTCCAAGAAGGAACTACAAATGGCAAATAAGCACACAACAGATACTTACCATCATTTGTCAGAGGTGTGCAAACCAAAACTACGAGAGACCACTTCATATCCTCCAGGGTGAATTTAGTTTTTCAAATGGACAGTAACAGATGTTGCAGGATGTAGAGGAATTGGAATACTCGGGTTGATGATGGATTGTAAAATGATGAAACCAGTTTAGAAAACAGTTGGACGGTTCCTGAAAACGTTTGAGTAGAGTTATCATGGGCCCAGCTATGGCACACCAAAGAGCATGCCAAGAGAACTGAAATCACGTGTCCACACAAAAACATGCACAAGGCAGTAGGATTCCTACATAAACCCAAACATGGATAGATGTAGAAACCAAATGTGGTATGTTCATTTACTGGAGTATTATTTCAGCAGCTTGGTGTAGCTTTGATTTGGGACATGTTCCTCTGTCTCCCCATGTCCTGTGAATCTCTGTATTTGCTTCTATTCTCAACTCCTCTATCTCTCCGGGTCTTGCAGGAATGACCTTGTGCGGGGCTGTCCGGTGGGGTCTGGGAGCACAGTCGCGCTGAGCTCAGTGCTGCCTGTGACCTCACACTGTGTCCATGTGATGCGGCACACGGGCTGGTGGTCCAGATGGCTTGACAACAGTGGACCCTGCCAGTCGGGATGCAGCACTGCTATGCTGGAGCCTTGGCCCTTCCTGACCCCACTCTTGGGGTGATATGTGGCAGTTGTGGGCACTGGGCTGGTTGCAATATGGTGTGGAGCTGTCAGCAGGACTTGTCCACAGTCCCTACTAGGCTGTGCCCAGGCTTCTCAAATGACACCCTGGGGCACTGGGATTTGCAAGGTTCCATGAAGTCAGTCTGGTACCCATCAGCATTTCCCACCCATGATGGCCCCCAAAGCTTCCAGCCTCTCAGGCAGACACACTGAGAGTGATGATTTGGGTTTCCTTCACTGAGGAATCGGGCACAGTTCAGAACGGTGTTTCCGTGCCAGGTCTTGAGGTGAGGAGGAATGTTTGCAGAGTCCTTGAAAGACAAGGTCTTAGTTCCCTGTAGTTTCTAGAATCTCCAAGGTCTTTTTCCCACCATCCCTCTGTCCTTTAGGTTGTCACACCTGCTGTGCAGAATTGAAATGTAGGGGTCCCTGATGGCTGGGAACCACCCCCTCTCTGCCCCCCCGCCCCCCCAGGGAAAAGAAGAATGAAACTAGACAATGTGGGACTTGAAACTTCAGAGTCCTACCCTTGAAAACCCACACCTGGGATTGGGGATGTTCCTCTGTCTGCCCCAGCCATCTCAGTGTCATCTCTTTATTCTTTGTGGTGAGGTCCCTACGTCTGGATTTTAGGTTTCCTTCCTTGTAAATTATTCCAGACATTCTGTAGATTTGTTGTGACCAAGGAAGATGAGGAACCTTTTTTTTTTAGCTGAGTAGTTATTTCATTGTGCACATACACCACATCTTTAGTCATTCATCCATCGTTGGACATGGACATTGTTATTGCATCTTGACTATTGTAAAATGTTGTAATGAGCATAGGGTGAAGCTATCTCTTCAAATTAGTGTTTATGTTTTCTTGGGATAAATGCCCAGAAGTGAAATTGCTGGATCATATCAGAGTTTTATAGTTAATTATTTTTTAAAAACAGTCATACTGTTTTCCTTTTCTCCATATCCTCACCAATACTTGTTATTTCTTGCCTTTTGATTATAGCCATTCTAACAGGTGTAAAGTGGTAGCTCATTATGGTATTGAGTTTCTCTGGGAAATGGTCTTGAGCATATTTTCATGTACCTCTTGGTACAGGAATGTATGTCTTTGTTGGAAAAATGTCTCTTTAAATCCTCTGCCCGTTTTTTAATTGGGTAATTTTTGGGTTTTGTTACTGAGTTTTTATATTCTTTAGAAACTAACCTCTAGTTGGATATATGATTCGTAAAGGTTTCTTCTATTCAGTAGGTCTTTTTTCATTTTGTCAATAGGTTTCTTTGTGCCACAGAAGCTTTTTATATAATGTTATATTGTTTTCTTTGCTTTTGGTATCATCTCCAGATAATGTTAAATTGCTTGATTTCTGTTTTCTTCTAGAAGGTTTTGTGGTTTCACGTCTTGCATTCAGGTCTTTAATCCATTTTGCCATTATTTTTGTATGTAGAATCATTGTCTAGTTTCATTTTTCTGCATGTAGCTTCTCAGTTTCCTCAGCACTATTTATGGAACTGTTTTTTTTTTCCTTGAATTTTCTTGCCTCCAGTGTATAAATTGTCCACATATACATGATTTTTTTTTTTCTGGACTCTGTTCTAGTCCATTGATCTATTTTTGTGCCTGTACCATATATGCTGTGTTGGTTACTATAGCTTTGTAGTATGGTTTGATATCAGAGACGTGATACCTCCAGATTTGTTTTTCTTTGACTATTTGGGGCATTTTTGGTTGCAGACAGATATGAGCATTATTTGTACTATTTCTGTGGGAAATGCTACTGGAGTTTTTACAGGGATTGCACTGTATCTGTATATTGTTTTAAGTACATAGACATTTTAATCTTTCCCTTTTTAGGTTACTAAATCTATTCCTAAACTTCATCTCATTGTTCTTCTAATAGAAGCCCCATCAATCTCACGCAATATTCACGCCTTCAAGGGGAGATAGTGCTGGTATGAAATATATTGAGTAAAAAGAACAGTTACGGAATATTTAAGGTGAGAAGAGATTTGGCACGACTGCTCCTCAGCCTCTATAGATAGCTTTATGTGCATTTCTGTAGGGGAAAACGCATTGAATAAAACCAGTGCTAAAACAAAGAAGAAACATTCACTGGGCACCACCTCAGTAGCAGGCATTGTGTTAATTGTTCAAACACCAGTTATCACCATTAGTCTTTCTAAATGCCTGGTGATATTCCTGTTACACAGACAAGAAAGGACAGTGAATCTCAGAGAGGGTAACTTTTCTAAGGCACCCCAGCAGGTAAATGGCTGAGCTGATCCAGAGGTTGAGCTCAGCCCCACCATGCCTGGAAAACATGATATGAGTTCTATAAATGAAGCTTCTCATTATCATAGAAAAATTGGGCTCTCATCACATAACAGGAATTTAAAGCTGACTGGACTGTCTTGAGTTGTGTCCTTATGAACAGTCTGTCTTATTCCTCTTTTGCTCATGAAGGTTGCAGCTGCTGGGAAGGAAGTATGAGAGGCCTTAATTACAACCGTTCACTCACTTTCCCATCATTATGTTTGTTGAAACCAGGAGTTAGGATTGAGAAATTCTTCTGATTGAAATCTACAGATGATCCCAAGCTTTATTGAACAGGCTTTAAAAGTAGTTTAACAAGTATTGGCTGGCTTTGTGTCACAGTGATGAGTTACAAGGAAGCTGCTCAGCACCACCCAAATGAGTGTGGTGGCACATTTGGTTAAAAAGAAAAAACTTAAGCCTGAGTGTATTCCTTTACTTAGGCTGTTTCCTCCTGAGGGTAGGGCAAAGCTGTTTCCTGCCTCTGGCCTGGAACATCTTCCTGTCTTCAAATCTCCCATTTCATAGGCCCATACAAATGACCTCCTTCTACCTTGGTGACTCTATAAAGCTGCTGTCTCCAAAGATCACACCCCAAAGTACCAGGGTTAGGATTCCACCTCTGGGACTTGGGGGGATACAGTTCACCCTTAGCACTAAAGTCAAACATTGTATCACATACACCCCTACCCTGGTGTTTCCACCACCCACTTCCACTAGCTGAGGTGCTGACAGAATGTATTTACTGTGTTGTGTTGGATTTAGCAAAGTGTCTGCCCCTTTCAGAATAAGACCAAAACAGTGAAGCTCTAAGGTGCTTCAGAGTTGGAATTTCTTCCTTCTGCCAGCCTGGGCCTGCTTTTGACTTGGAGGCCTGCAGTGGGAAACTGACAGTTAGGCTTCCTTCCTTGCTCTGCCTTTCTCCCCCTCTCTTTTGCTGGTTGTTTTTGTTTTTTTAATATTTATTTATGCATACAAAAACTGGGATACAGGCCATTAATGCGGGGTGCAAGAGAATTCACCAGAGACAGTGGGGGAGCAGAACAGGCAGATCTACTGAAATACACTGCTGTGGGGAGCAGCTGGCAAGACAGGAGACGTCTGCTGCTGCTGCGCCGTGTGGGTCACCCCTGACTGGGCATTGAACTAGTGCTGCAGTGGCTGTGGATAGCTTCATAGTGTTGTGCCTTACCCCCTTCTAGCACTAGGGAGGCTCCCTGCTGTTTATGACCCTACAGGATCAGGCCTAAAGAGAAGCCAGTTGGTGAAGGCTGCGTGTTTCTATTGAAAGCGCCCTCTGGAGAGTCAGCATTATTGTTTGTGGTAGGTTCTTAGGGGCCTGCTGGCCGGGGCGCCCCCTTTAATGCCTGATACACAGGTGTCTCTCCCCATGGGCCCTGTCTCCATACCCTGCATGCTCCTAGCCTTTATTGTTCTACTTCGTGCTAGTTATCTTCAGTCCTCTATACCAGATTCTCCTGGAAAACACACTTTTTAAACACTTTTTATATAACACACTTTTTATATATAAAACCTGCACATATGAAGTATAGAGTTTGATGAGGTTGGACATACGCACATGCCTTGACGAGCACCCCGTGTTCGAGTAGTAAACGTCCATCACCTCTGACTTTCCTGTTTCTTCAGGTTTTGTTTTGTTCTATGTGGGTGTGATAAGAACTTAAGTTTGCATGTGTTATTTTAATCTCTAGAATTCATTTTGCGTAACTGAAACTTTCTACCTGTTGAACAAAAATTGTTTCCCCCTCCCAGTCTGCTCTCTGCTTCCAGGAGTTTGAGTCTCTTGATAGCTCATGTAAGTGGAAGTGCATGCTGTTTGTTCTCCCGTGACTAGCTTATTTCGTTTAGCACACTGTCCTCCAGGGTCCTCCATGTTGCTGTGTATTATGACAAGATTTCATTCCTTTTTTAGCCTAAATAATGTTCATTGTGTGCCTGTGTCACATGTTTTTACCAATTCACCCATGAACCAAAACATCCACTTAGGTTTTTCCCATGTTTTGCTATGGAAATGTACTGAAGGGAACACTGGAATACAGGTACCTCATGAGGATAATGATTGCAATTCATTTGGATCTATACCAAGAAACAGGATTGCTGGGTCATATGGTAGTTCTGTATTTTTAATTTTTTGAGGCACCTCAGTACTGTTTTCCAGTGGCTGTACCAGTTTATGTAGACTCTAAAAGTGTGCAGGGGTTCCTTTTCTTCATATTGTCCCCAACAGACATTATCTTTCATTACTGGTAACAGACATTTAACCGGTAAGAGCAGACATCTCTGTGTGGTTTTGCTTTACATTCCCCGGTGAGTGAGGTTTAATAGCTTTTCGTATACTTCTCAGTTTTTCTGTATGTCTTCTTTGGAGTAATGTAAATAAAGTCCTTTGCCCCTTAAAAATCTTTAAAAAAAAGATTTCCAGCTGTGCATCATTGTAAATCAACATCTGTATATATTGTGTTCACCATTGAAAATCCAACTCCATGGCCTCCCTGGTGCAGCACTGTGAAGCTCTCGGCAGCCACTGCAGCACGAGTTTGATCCCTGGCCAGGGAGGTGACCCACATGACTCAACAGACCTCTCCTGTCTTGCCCACTGTTCCCCTCAGCAGTGTATTTCAGTGGATCTGCCTGTTCTGCTCCCACTCTGTCTCTGGTAAATCCTCTCACCCACTGCACCTCCGGCCTGCACCCCAGCTCTTGTATGCATAAATAAATCTTTAAAAAGAGAAAAAAATCCAAATCCATCCTTCACCATACAGTTGTCCCCTTTTACCATTTACTCCCCCACCCCCCCTTTACCATTGTAACCACTATATAAGTCTAAAGAATTATTTTTATTTCATTTATTGTTATTTACCACATAAGAATGTAGTCGTATGGTGTCCATCTTCCACTGTCTGGCTTAATTTCACTAAGTATGATACCCTCTAGGCTTGTCCATGTCATTGCTGAATGCTAGAGGCCATCTCTTTTTTTTTTAAAGATTTATTTATGCACACAAGAGCTGGAGTACAGGCCAGAGATGTGGGGGGTGAGAGGATTCACCAGAGACAGGGTGGGGAGCAGAACAGGCAGACCGACTGAAACACACTGCTGAGGGGAGCAGAGGGCGAGGCAGGAGAGGTCTGCCACGCCATGTGGGGCCCCTCCCTGGCCAGAGGCAGGGGTCGAACTCCTGCTGCAGAGCTGTGGTTCACTTCATAGTGCGTTGCTTAACCCGCTGCGCCACCAGGGAGGCCCCGTCATCTCTCTTTTTAATAGCTGAGTAGTATTACATTCTGTGTGCATACCATAACGTCTTCATCCAGTCATCTGTCAGTGGGCACTCAAGCTGTTTCAGCCTGAGTGTTGTAAAAATAGCGCTGTGGGGAACATGGGGATGCATATATTTCTTTGAATTAGTATTTTTATATGCTTTGGGTAAATACCCAAAAATAAAATACTGGGTCATATGGAATTTGTTTAATTTTATGGGAACTCTCCATACTGCTTTCCATAGTAACTGTACCAAATTAACTTTCTTTTGGATAACAGCCAATAGGTGTGAGATGATACCTCATTGTTTTGATTTGTATTTCCCTAATAATTAGATGATGAACATTTTTTTCATGTACTGTTGACTATATGTCTTCTTTGGGGAAGGGTCTCTTCAGATCCACTGCTCATTTTTCAAGTTGAATTAGTTGAGTTTTATGAGTTCTTTATATGTTTTGGATATTAAACCCTTATTGGATATGAGATGCAGGCATTTTTCCCCATTCAGTAGATTGCATTTTAAATTTGATGAAAGTTGATCTAGTCCCACTTGCATCATTTTGTTTTCCTTGCCGTACATGTCTAAAGCCAATGTCAAGGAGCATTTCACTCATTTTCTTCTGTTATGGTTTCAGCTCTTACATCCAAATCTCTAACATATTTTAAACTTTAATAGGGGTTAGTTTCATTCTTTTGTGGTGAGTATCCAGTTTTTCCATGATTTTGTTTGCTTTTGTCTTTTAATGTCCAAGTAAAGGTTTGTCTATTAGTGTTTTCAAAGAACCAGCTCGTGCTTTCATTGAGGTTTTGAATTCTTTTTGATCTCTATTTCTGCTTTTTATTTCCTTTCTTCTACAAAATTTTGGCTTCCTTTTCTCTTTTTCTTGTTCCTTTAAGCTTAGATTGTGTGTGTGGTTTTGTTTCCTGACGTAGGTGCATATTGCTATGAACTACCAGCTCTATAGCCCATACGTTCTGATAAGTCATGTCTTCAATCCTCTCTAGGTACTTTTTAATTTCTCCTTTGAATGCTTTGCTGACCTAATTGTTGTTCAGTAGTGTGTTGTTTAGTCTGCATATGTATGTAATTTTCCCTGTATTCTGATTTTTCTAGTTTGCTATCATGATCTGAAAAGATACCTGATATTTCCTTATAAGTTTATTAAAACTTTTGTTTCCCAGCCTGTCCTTGAGAATATTTAATGTGCACTCAAAAAAGAAAACATGCATTTTGTATTATTCAGCAATCAAAAAAGAAAAACGAGACTCATTCATAGGAACATGGATGGAACTGGCAGGGATTATGCTCAGCCAAGTAAGTCAGAAGGCAAAAGAAAAATACCAGATGGTTCCTCCCCTAGGAGGAATATAAGGGAACCAAATAAGGATCAAGGAAAGGAATAAGAACAACAATAATAATAACAATAAATAATAATAACAATAAAGACAAAAACCAAAAATGAAAAGACAAGGACAGATTGGGGACACTTGGTGAGGAGGGTTGAGGGCAGATGGGAGCACGGGGGACTGAGGTGATGGTGCACTGGTGTTACGGTGATGGGGAATACATGGGAATTGCAATTGATGTCAAATTTTAAAAATTAAAAAAACATGCATTTTGGGGTTTCTGGGCAAAATGCCCCTAGATTTCTGTAAGTCCATCTCATCTAACTTATCATTTCTGTCTGAATGATGTGTTCATTGATGAAAGTGAGGTGTTAAAAGTCCCCTACTGTAACTGTGTTACTCTCCCTGTCTCCCTTCTGGTCTGATATTTGTATTAATAAACATTTTGGTGCTTTTATGTTAGGTGCATAGAGATAAGTGTTGTCTTCCTGCTATATTGGTCCATGAATCATTATATAATGTCCTTGCTTGTCTTTTACTGACTTTTTTGAGGGAAGTCTATTCTTATGTATATGTAATGCTTCCTGTTTTAAAGTTTCCGTTGGTGTAGAGTGCCATTCTTCACCCTTTTACTTTTAAGCCTGTGTTTGTCTCTATACCTTGAGTCTTTATAGGTACACATAGTTGGGTTTTGCCTTTTAATCTAGCCAGGGGTGGCTATATTTTAAGGTCACCCCAGCAAGGCTGTCTTCCATGGGGCCTGATGTGGTTCATGGGAAACAAGCACCTTTGCTGTCAGTAGAAATACTCTGTTCCCATTGCAGCCTTCCAAACTCTGCTGCCAGGGAGAGAGAGCTCAGTTATGGCATCTTACCTGTAGAAGCACTTTTCAGGCTTGAATCAAATCCCAGCTGTTGTACCGCTCAAGTGTAGGAGAGAGATGTCGGCACTCTCTTGTGGTGGTTCGCTTTTAGTCTTTCTGGCTTGGTTTGCGATGGAGCCAATGTCCCCCCCTGGCAGAGTGGGAGGGGCCAACAGCTCACCGGCATTCTCCTATAACACTCCCTCTTCCGGCCAGCACAGCTTCTTTTCATTTTTTAAATCAAGGTAGAATTGATGCTTTACACACTGTAAAATAACCACCACAGTGATAACAGCCATCCCCATGCACCATTAAAATGTCTTTGTCCAGCGATGAGAACTTTCAGGATCTGTTCTTAGGAACTTTTAAATAAGTTTTTAGCTACACATCCTGTACATTCCATCCCCATGACGTTATTTCACAGCTGCAAGTCTGTACCTTTTGACCACATTCACCCATTCATCACCTCCCACCTATCCCCCCGGCACCCCCTACTGTGACTGCAACTTCTGCTTCTCAGAGGCTGTAGGAGACTGAGTGGGTGACATGGGCAATGGCAGATTGAGCTTGGCCCTTGGCATGGCCTGTATGGATGGTCTGTTCTGCTGCTGTCTCTGTGGGTGGCTAACTGTGCCACCTCTGGGGGTACTAATCAGTAGCTAAACAGTTAAGGGGGAAAGAAGACATCAGGCTGTGGTGGGTGTGTTCATTTGTAATAACCAAATAACCACCAGCATTAAGGACAAAGGGTTGGGTCACCAGATGTGAGTTCTAAGCTTGCAGAGGGCCTCCTGTGTTGCATTTCAATGTAAATTTTTACACATTTCAATATAAATTTTTGGCTGCTTAGTTGTTTGACATGTTTGGATTTTGTTAGTAGAGAACTAATGACTACAATTCCCCATTTTTGTTCATGTTGACTCCATGTATTTCTCATTACAGTAGGAGAGGGGAGTGGGCTCTGTTGAATCCAAAGCAGCATTATGTTCATTGTTTTCCTCTGCAAAGATCATTCTGTTCTAAAGAGAAAATATAAATGTGGGTTCTTTGCTGTATTTAATTTCATCACAGTACAATTCATTCACTAGTTTAAAATGTGATTATTTCACTGCTTAATGTGTTTTATGTAGCTGTATAGAGAGCATTCAGAATTGAATCGATTCATTCAAGTTATAACATTTGTATCATCTACTTGAATAATTATAATTTATTTTATGTAAAAGAGAAGTATTCTTTGGCCTTTTAAAAAGCTTAAATACACAGAAGAGACCACAAAATAAAGACACAGAAAAGGTAACAGAAATTTGAATTGTAAAAGCTGACATACAGAAAAGCATTATTAAAATCAGCCTATTAAAAGTAGATATAGGCAGCCTTTTAAGATGCAAAATAATTGTGGGAGGTAATACCTGAGGTGCCTGCCTATCCCTGGCACTGGACAGCAGTGTGGGGCGGGGCCCTGAAGGCCTTGCACTGATCTCACTGTGGAAAAGGTTAAGTTCACTGGGCATAAAATGGGAGGATATGGCAAAATAAGAAACCAGTAGACAGGCCAAGAAATGCTGAGTTAGTTCTGTATTTCCATTAAAAAGACAAAAATAACCTTTTTTTATTCCCCTAAGGAGCGTATACGTACTAAAGAGATAAAGTGCCTGCAGTGGTACATCAGTTAAGCTGTGGAGTTACAAAGCCAGTCAGTCCAGTGTGAAATTACACTAACACAGGAAGGGTCGCTTTCAGTCAGATGGCACACAGTTTATAAATAAAAAACCTTTTTCCAAATGGCAAGGAATAGTGTATGGTCCGTACCTGTTCCTATTCATCTACATAACATTATTTCATACCAAAAAGGAAAATTTCAGTTTGAGGTATGAGGGAGTTGATTTTTAAGTCAACTTCAGTAATTTTACATATAAAGTTGGCTTTTGGAACTTCTTTCTTGAGGTTGTGTTAGTTTAAACACTACATGTGATTCGGATATATTTTTAAAGACTTCAGAAATAGTTTTAGAAATGTCCTTATCAGCTAGCCACATTGTATTTCTGCTAACTTCCTGGTACACTGTGGGAAGCTGGTTTTACCCTCACCAGGAATAAATAGCTCATATCCTCCTGGGGATTAGAAACATGCAGAGGATGTTGAAAGGATGTGGTAGAGAAACCACAAACATTTTAATTTTAAAATCCTTTTGTCTATTCATTCAACTAGTATCTGACATGAAGCATGGCGGGTACAGATGGTTAAACTACTGTCTTACAGTGAAGGGATTCAGTATTCTGGGTTCCCTCTTTCATGTCTTCACAAAAATTCCTAAATTTATATGAATATAGTCGGCTCCAATTGAGCACTTTCCAAGTGTCAGATTTTGTTACCATACAGAGCAAAGTATTAACAGCTCCCTATCTTCCATGTTGTTGTATTTGTCAAACCGCTTTCTCACATGTGGCCATAAAAATCATAGTGAAGTGGGTTTCTAATTCTCTCCAATTTTAATGTTTTTTTACATTATTCCAGGGAGTATCCCACCATTGCCTGCCAGCGACAACACAGTGACACAATCAAATGCAGTTTCTTTGAAATCAGGGAACAGAACAAGCACCACCGTGAAACTATCCACAACTCCAGCTTCCTCAAAGAATGGGACAAGCACTACCAAGAAATCCATCGAACCTTCTACAAGGTCATCCACAACTACAGTTTCCTCAGTCCCGAAGAATGGAACCACCACCACTGTGAAACCTATAACATCTAAAACGACTTCAACCTTGAAACCTACCAA
This sequence comes from Galemys pyrenaicus, assembly GCA_019455555.1. Classification (NCBI taxonomy): domain Eukaryota; kingdom Metazoa; phylum Chordata; class Mammalia; order Eulipotyphla; family Talpidae; genus Galemys; species Galemys pyrenaicus. The sequence continues at coordinate 2,227,001 of JAGFMF010011417.1, forward strand.
GAAAACAAGCGTTTCACCAACCACATCCCAAACTTCGTCAGTGACCACAACCCATAATAGTTCGGTGACATCAGTTTCTTCATCAGTAACAAGTATGTATTAAAATTCACTGATTTTTAATATGCAGAAATGTTTTCCAGTGCCACATTTCATCATAATTCCTTTCTGCAAAAATACAGAAATTTAAAGTGACTTATTTTAATGAATTTCCAACTTATATCTTAACCAAAAAAAAAGTAGGCAAGCTCAAGCTGCATGATTTATAAACCATAATCATGGGTGAACTTTGGTTTTTAATTCAGTCTCAGGGCTCTGTATTTAAAATTTAATGCATGTGAAAGCATGGATTCACCTTAAGAATCTCTTACTCATGGTTTAAGTTCTATTTAAAAGCTATTCTCATAAAAACTATTAGAATGTTATGGTTTCTTCTGTGATATATATTTTTACTTGAAATTAATAGTTCTTAATGTTATAAAATTTCCAATTTATTCAAAAGGAGAAATTTCTTATAGAAATATTTACTCAAATAGGACACAGTTTCAAGATTAAAAGCTGTGTTATCCATACCTATTTTGTTAAAATGTGAACTCTGAAGAAAAAATATCTCCCCAGTTTTGCTGCCTCAAATTTTGGTACACCATCAAGTCCAGCACTGTGCTTTCACAGTGATGTGCTTTTCACGCCTTGAGATCTTGAGGTGGCAAGCACTGGGGTGTTTTTTTATGAAGGTATGCACTGGATAAACTGAAGAAAATTAGCAGGAGAGCAACTTCCTATGCTTAGCTTTCCCTCATCCCAATTCAGTGTTCACATATACAAAATTAGAATGTTTTCGCTTATTACAATGTTTTCAAAAACCATTAAAGCATATTTTTTTTCTCGTTTTCTTCTAGTCACATCAACTATTAATTCCAAAGACAGTAAATCATCAAAATTTGACACTGGCAGCTTTGTTGGCGGCATTGTATTAACACTGGGAGTAGTATCAATTTTTTACCTCGGATGCAGAGTGTATTATGCGAGAAGAGGCATTCAGTATAGAACCATGTGAGTTTGGACTAGCAAAGAGTTTATAATTTCTATATCTAAACAGTATGAGAAAATATTAGTAAGCCATTGTTCATCAGTGCTAAGTAATTTATAGATTTTCATCTCCCACCTTAAGAATGTAACATTTGTCCCAGTCAAGAAACAGACTTGCTATGTCTAGTAGTGATGAACATTTCTAGTTTTCACTTATTGAATAACAACACTGATGAAAATGTTAGCTCCTCAGAAATGCATGCAGAGGGCCTCCCTGGTGGCGCAGTGGGTTAAGCACCGCACTATGAAGCAAACCGCAGCCACTGCAGCACGAGTTCGATCCCTGCTGCCGGCCAGGGAGGGGACCCACATGGCGCGGCAGACCTCTCCTGCTGTGCCCGCTGCTCCCCTCAGCAGTGTACTTCTGTTGCTCTGCCTGTTCTGCTCCCTGCTCTCTGTGGTGAATCCTCTCACCCTCCACACCTCTGGCCTGTACCCCGTGCTTGTATGCATAAATAAATCTTTAAAAAAAAAAAAAAAGAAATGCATGCAGAGACACTGGAGTGAAACAATTGAGAGATGGGGTTTGAATAGACAGAACGTGTCTATGTATTGCTTAGCAAAAGTGACAATGAAAAAATCAAGTGCCTTGGGCATGACGATTACATGAGATACAGATGCAAAGGCTGTGCAGCACAACACCTGGTACAGTTGTCTCCATTCAACTAATGACGGTACCTGTGAGTAGTAGCAGCCACTAAGAAGCAGAAGTCTTGAGTATGGGTCTTCTGACAACCTGAACCATAATTTGAATTCTTAATACCACTACAGTGTAACTAAGAAACCTCAGGTAAAGCTATAGCAAGTTATTTTGATTCTGAAACTTGAAATTATTCATTAAACTTGTGATCACAAAAGTTTTGATACAAATACAAAACAAAATAATTCTAACTTTTGCTATATTACAGTGATGAACATGATGCCATCATCTAAGGAAATCCCAGGTCCAGTGGAAAGAAGCTGACGCAGCCCTCTCACGTTTAATTAATAAAACAATATTCTGTTCTTGAAAATAATATAAATAGGCCATACATGTGGTATACAATGTATTGTGCATATCATGAGGATTCTTTACATAGTAAGGTAAAATGGATATGGTTTGGTTTTTAATGGCCACCTGCAGCATACACTTAGCAAGCATAGTGTAAAACAAGTTGTGTCCCCTTTGGTGTGACGTGATCGTCTGGCCCAACCCTGTGTTATGACACTGAAGGTGTGATGCCATCTAGGCATACAGCGAAGGGTCCTGTCCCAGTGCTCAGGACTTTGCGCATCTTTGCTGATCACACAAAGGACTTCGGTCTTGGCACAAGTACCAATTACTAATGCTACACAGCAGAGGTTGCTCAAGTGAGCCAACCAGGTCTTCAGCAGAATTTTCAGTGTCTCTTCAGAAACACCAATATTTTTTATGTTTTTATGCTTCAGAGACAAAACACAATCAACTACAACCAAACTCAAAATCCTCATTGTGCCCACGTGGGGTTAGTCCTCTTGGAAAGCCTGTCTTTATTAACCTGAGTTATCAATGGCAATTGACTTTTCCTCTCTATTATTTCAGTAAATTACAATGTTTAGCAATGTTTTAAAAATTAGTATTACAGACTAATAATTTAGATTTGCTACTGTGAGAACATTACTACTGGAAAATTTTCATATTCATCTAATAGAATTATTTACTAAATAAAGAGATGTACAGGTGCTTTAAATATCTACTAATGTTAATGTAGTGTAAATACAGCTAACAAAAAAACATTATATGATTTCCAAAATAACATTTAGAACTCAGTATAATCAGAACTAAGGCTTACTACTGTGTTAATCAAGCCAGGGATTATTGGGTTCCCCGCAGGCTACTAATGCTGCAGGATGAAAATATACTGAAGAAAAAGGACAGTATTCTAGGGACAGACACCACTGTTAGTATATCTGATTTGTTTGAGTGTTTTCAGTTTGTACTGCCAGCACTCAAAACTCAGGGTTAAGTTGTGACATAAGAGTTACTTAAGTCATTACTAAATTCTAACCTCTGTAATGAGTTTTTGTTTTGCAGACAAAGCCATAAGCAAGGAATTGGGTAAGGACCATTTTGTATTAGAGCCAACTGAAGTGATATATATGAACATGACTCATGCACTGTACTCAGATTAGTTTGAAGAGAGATGTGGATAACAAATTGTAGGTTACAAAGCTACCACTTCTTCCATTTCTTCGAAAAATAATTCGATACATTTTTATAGTAATGTGGGCCTTTTAAATACAGTAGGTTTTGTCTTCTGCATTCTTGGTATTTCAGTGCTTCAAGTCAGTCAAAACTTCATATAGGCCTGCAATTTTCTTGACTACTTGATTTTAAGCACTTTGAAGATAAAAAGGTTTATAAGTACCAAGTGTCATTATTTGCCTTTAATGCTTCCTGTCCTTTCAGTATGAAATATTATTAGTACTACAGTGCAATGGCTATTTTGCTTATTTCCAAAAATTGATGGAAAACGATGCAAACTGCTTTATAGCAAGTTACCTGAGTTACTTAAGCACATGGTCAATGAAAATTAGCAATAGGTTATAGTGATAATTTTGTATTTTCAGAAAAAAATTTTTAAGTAAATTCCTGTTAACTTTTTTTAAATAATGATCAGCTTTTGGTATTTTATTATTGCTGAGATCTATTTTTAGAATAAAATGTTTTGTCTCCATCTAAGAGTTTTAGTGTATGGTTTTTTGCTTCATTTCAACCCACTCAAAAGAAAACCAAGAGCTGAAATTAAAAAGCCAGATTATTAGGACTTAAGTGACTGTGGTACTTTAAGTGTGATTAAGCCCCAGGCCCACTGAAGATCACCAAATTTGAAGAAATATCACTCAGGATTTCCACTTGAAGCCTTTAACCTGGCCCTACATGCTGCAGCTGCACAGCATGTTTTCAACAGTCTTTTCTTTACAATGGATATAGTTTCTATATCTGAAAATGACCCAAGGTAACCAATGGGAAGGATACAGTTCATGAAATCCTTTAGAAAATAAAAAATATCTTAAGTTTTATGTTCACACCCTTATTTTCTGTTCAGTCTGGACAGTTATCCTCACACCAATATCAGCCTTTGAATGTGTGTCTTGCCTCTGGCACAATGGTTTGTGAGTGGAGCTTAGTAACCATCCCATTGATCAGGGGAAAAAGGGATCCTTTCAAGTTTCAGCTATTTGTTTTTTTGTTTTTTGGGTTTTTTTAAAGATTTATTTATTTATGCATACAAGCACTGGGGTACAGGCCAGAGGTATGAGGGGTAAGAGGATTCACCAGAGAGAACGGGGAGCAGAACAGGCAGATCAACTGAAATACACTGCTGAGGGGAGCAGCGGGCACAGCAGGAGAGGTCTGCTGTGCCATGTGGGTCCCCTCCCTGGCTGGCAGCAGGGATCTAACTAGTGCTGCAGTGGCTGCGGTTTGCTTCATAGTGCGTTGCTTAACCCACTGCGCGACCAGGGAGGCCCAAGTTTCAGCTATTTGTTAAGGGAAAAAAAATGCTGCAAGTGATATCACCAAGATAGCAATATAAGTCGTTCTGATTTCACTCCTCCCCTGACCCAAGAAGATTTATGGATAAGACAGCACTAAGGGAATCTTAGAACATGAGGGTAAAAATGAAATACCCCCAGTTCCACAGAGACCAAGACAGGCCACTGATCAAGAGGTACTACTCCAGGCTGACAGTCTCTCCCCCAGGCCAGCATACTGTGCAGAGGGGTCCTCCCCAGGCTACGGTTACTCCAATGGAGAGAGAGTGGCCATCCAGCTCCCCCAGTATATGGGTCACTTCTTGGAGGCTCTCATCCTACAGGGATTGTGGAATACCTCTAGGGTTTAAGCACTGGAAATGTTTATGACAGAGGATGAGGTAAAAGTAATGCCAGCACCCAGATTCAGCCTACAGCAACCTAGTAGTAACCTCCAACCAATGGCTCAGCTTGGTGAGGACAGGTCTCCTTGATTCAAGTCCTCAGACAAAAAGCCCTGCCTATTACTGAGTGAAGGCCCTGACGCCAACATCTGAAAAACTACATACCCCAACAATACTCAAGCAGAGTCCAACAGGCAGAGATGTCTGCTGAGCAAAAACCAGCTTATCTTCTATGGCCAGAAACTTAAGGTGCAAGTTACTAGAGTCAAGATCACAAAGAGTCAGGCCTCCCTGGTGGCGCAATGGGCTAAGCAACGCACTATGAAGCAAACTGCAGCCACTGCAGCACGAGTTCAACCCCTGCCGCTGGCCAGGAGGGAACCCACATGCCATAGCAGACCACTCCTGCCTTGCCCACTGCGCCCCTCAGCAGTGTGTTTCAGTTGATCTGCCTGTTCTGTTCCCCACTCTGTCTCTGGTTAATCCTTGTACCCCACCCCCACCTCTGGCCTGTACCCCAGTGCTTGTGTGCATAAATAAATCTTAATAAAAAAATCACAGTCTCAGTGCTGGTTATTCAGCTGTACCTATCACGGGAAACTAACCTGTAACCCTGCCCTTTCTGAACCAAGTCTTCAGAATGACTTAACATATGCATCGGTCAAGGTGACATAGCACATAATAGAATGGAAGCAAAAAACCCATGATCTCAATAGATACAAATTATAAAATTCAACATCCTTCATAATAAAAACTTAAAAACTTTCAAATTAGGTATAGAAGGAACTTACCTCAACATAAAAAGATCACATGACATATCCACAGCTACCAACACACTCAACAGCAAAAGACTGAGTGCTTTTCCTTTAAGTTTAATGACAAAGTAGAAACGTCTGCTTGCCACGTCTAGTCATCAGTGGTGGAAGTTCTAGCTGGTATACAGGCAATAAAAAGATATAAAAGGCACCAGAAATGAAAAGATGTATCTGTGTAGATTACACACTTTTTTATCTAGAGTTCCTAAAGATTTGACCTAAAAACTTAGATCTACTCAACTAGTCCAATAATGTTACAATATACACAATAATTTAAAAAGCAGAATCATTTGCATCACAAAATATCTAGAAAATACCCATTTATAATAGCAAGAAAATCAGTAACAAACTCAGGAATAAATTTAGTCGAGGAGGTAAAAGGTAGATCCTCAAAAAATTACAATACATTGGTGGAAGAAGACATAAATACATGGAAAGATATCCTGTGTTCATGGACTGGAAAAACATAGTTGAAATGTGAAATACTACCAAAATCCATCTGTAGATTCAACGCAACTTCTATCAAAATTCCAAAGTCACATTTTACAGAAATAAAAATAATCCTAAAATTTATCTGAAAACAGGGCCTCCCTGGTGGCGCAGTGGGTTAAGCAACGCACTATGAAGCAAACCACAACCACTGCAGCACGAGTTCGATCTCTGCTGCCGGCCAGGGGGGGACCCACATGGTGCGGCAGACCTCTCCTGCTGTGCCCGCTGCTCCCCTCAGCAGTGTACTTCTGTTGATCTGCCTGTTCTGCTCCCTGCTCTCTGTGGTGAATCCTCTCACCCCCCCACACCTCTGGCCTGTACCCCAGTGCTTGTATGTATAAATAAATAAAATCTTAAAAAAAAAAAAATTATCTGAAAACAGAAAAGCCTTCAAACAGCCAGTGCCACCATGAGAGGCAAAGTAGGAGGCATTACATTCCTGACTGCTAAATCAGATACAAAAACCTATGTATTTTATGACAGCATTTAAATAAGATAGCCAAAGTTGATAAAGCCACATAAACAAAGCAGATGGTGCTTGCCAGAGGCAATGGGGAAGAGGGAATGGATACTGACTGCTTAAAGGGTTCAGGGCTTTCTTCAAGGGTCATAAAATGTTTCAGAACTTAATAAAAGGTGGTGGTTGCAGAACATTATTGATGTACTAAATGTAAAGAATTGTACTAAATGCTTACAGAATTGTAAATGTACATGTAAATGTAACTTTACATGGTTAATTTTATGTTATGTGAATTTCATCTTTCTGAAACCAAGGCATTTTCTCAGGTTAGTAACAACTCTTCTAGGAAATTAAAGTTTGAAGAGACAGAAGATTTAAAGTCAAGTGGTGCTTGCAAATTTACTTTACTGCAAATCCCTGTGGAGGCCCCCTTCACTCCTAGCCTTGCAATTCCCACACATTCCACACACTGCCATCCTGAGGCAGCAGCACCAATGGTAATTTAGCCATTTCCACAATCTGCATCATCTTTTGCACTCTAACACAACCGGTATTTTTTTCAATATTACTTAAAGCGCTTTATGAATTCAACTTCAAGCCCAATCCACTAGCCTTCCCAAGTTCCTCACATGAAATTCAAATGCATTATATTCCACTGCTACTACATTCTTCAGAAATTACAGCTATGATCACATCACTTATCTGTTAAAAACCAGTGCTCATCTTTACCTGTAGGATCCTATCCAGACAGCAAAGGCCATCATTTGCAGCTCTCACACATGATCTCCACCCTACCTTTTCAATCTTGTTTCCGTTATTTACCTTCACTGACCCTATGATGACTCATTTTTTGCCCCAAAATGCTTCATGTACTTTTGTCTCATTTTTCACCTGCCTTGAAAATACTTCCCAATACTTCCATTCGCCAACTTTGACTACTCTAATCCTGTCTAATCCTCTATACCCCACTGATCACTAATTTAGCTGCAGCTCTTTGAAAAACATTCCGTAGCACCTTATCTGAACTTCTCTTACAGCAATTATTTTCCGCTTTGGATTAAAATGACTTAGAGCCTCAGTATCTGGCATCTATAAAATAGGAGTAATATGTTTTAGTTTATAGATCTTCCTGTTTTCTGGCAAGGTTTATTCTTTTACATCTCTCCCTTTACACATGGGCAAACCTATCATTTATCTCCACACCTACCCCACTCCCAACAGCTCCAAATAAAACTATACAATGAATTACTCAGCCTTCACAATATCCTCAAAATAGATAAGCTTCCTGAAGAAAGTAAATTCTAGTGGGTACAGATTGTACATGTAGTCATCTGAAATCTGCAGTCTATATTATAAACAGCACATAAAGACAGAAAAACCTTTAGTTTCCTTCTTTGAAGCTGAGATTAATGATTTTATATACAAATCATTGGATATTTACTTACTGAGATGGAAAGATGAAGACCTTCAAGGCTTACTGTCAAGTGAAAAAGTAATCTGGAGAACATTTATAGACAACAATGTACATGCTGTATGTGTCCACACCCACACACCCAGTACTTACCACTAAAGAGATTCAAAATAGTGAGGAGAAATTAAGGAGTTAAACATTTTATTTGACATATTTAACTTGTCTGGATCTTTTACAAGTACCTATTCATATTTTACCTGGCTGTTACACACACACACACACACACACAATACTATGTTCTAATTTTATTCTGACAGACAGATGGCTGGTACTTGAGGATCAGAACAATGGCACTGTCACTGGTACAGCCTGCCCAGAGTTCTGTGCAGTCCTACACCAGAAACTGATCCTCATAGAAAAGATGAAAATCAGAGTCATAAGGGCATGTAAAAAACCTTATTAAATGGCAGGACTCAGACCAGAGGCAAAGACTTTGGACCTGAAATTCAGGGTTCTTTTCATTCTACCAGAGTGATCAACATATTCATGTGGCTTACAGCTGCTAAGGATGAATAGCTCTGTGGAATCACTGGCCAAAACAAGCCAGAAATATAAGAATGTAGCACAGTTTCCAATTATTACCATACTCTTTCATATCTTGTTTTTAAGCTAATCACACGAATCCTAACAGACCAACTAGGAAACAATCAAATAACACCTTTTTACATAAATTCTGAACCAATAAACAGTGAAAGGCATCATCATATACAGATAAAAATACCACTTTTATTACTGATAAAGCCTCTGAAGAACACAAGTGATCAATTATACAACTCTACTCATTTATGTTAAAGAACTATAGAAACAGTATTTCTCAACAAAGCAGGAAATGTGATTAATAAAAAAAAAGTAAAAGTTTTTAAATGTTTTGGAACCACTTCCATAAACAGTTCACAGTTCACCATCTCTCATCTCCAACAACTGTTATCATTTCACTAAGTCTAAATTTCTATATTTACAAAAAGAAATACCATGTCTCCTAGGGCTTTAAGTATTAAGTAAGCATAACAAAGCATCTCAGTGCATCTGTTTGTTTATTGTAACGAATACATGTTATGACATTAATTACCAGCAGGGTAATTTACCAAGAGGGTAAAGGATGAGACTAAAACCCTACTCAGGAAAACTGCACGTGGTTTGGGACCGCTCAGGTTCCTGTGCCCGTGTCTTAGGACTGTGGAGAAGTGCGTGAGGGCTGGCACCAAGGTAAGCTATGTACATTGGAAAAAGTTAGGGAAGCTGTGGGCCACACCTATAATGGAGAAAGGGAGGGACCCACAAAGAAACAAAGACCAGAAAGAGAATTTAAAATCATCATGATTAAAAGAACATAAAGATGATGAAAAGGAAAAAATGATATGAGACAAATAATTCATGAACTGGAAGAATGACACTGAGACCTTGAAGGTAATAAAAGAAATGCAGGAAATTAAAAGATTAGCGGAGGAGAAAGAGAACTCTGGAAAAGCAACAAAAACAGAATGGATGAAATGGAAGAACGAATCTGTCCTCTCGGAGATATAGAGATAAAAAGAATCAAAACAGAAAAGGAAAGAGAAATGCAAAGGAAAAAGAATGAAGAAACACTTTGAGAGCTATATGACTCCATGAGGAAACAGGAACTCTTGACTGTAACTCTTGAGTCCAAGAGTTACAGGAATCCCAGAAGGTGAGGAGAAAGAGAAAGGTACCAAGAAACTATTCAAGGAGATAATCAAAAAGAACTTTCCAAGCATAAAAAGGAGATAAAAATAGACATACAAAACAAGAAGAACACCAAATTTCTATGATGAAAGGAAGGCTAAATAAGACACATAATAAAGACCAAGAAAAATAAGTAAAAAATACTGAATCTGACAAGGGGGAAGAAACAGATAACCTATAAAGTAAAACCAATCAGGCTGACATCAGACTTCTCCAAAGAAACACTACAAGCAAGAAGAGAATGGAGGGACATATTCAACAAACTAAAGGCAGCAAATGCCAACCCAACATACTTTATCCTGCAAAGCTTTCCTTCCTCTATGAAGAAAAAATAAGGACCTTCTCAGACAAACAGAAATTCATTACAACTAAAGCCCTACTCCAAAATTAAGTAGAATTCCTAAAGCCAAAACCAACAGAGGAATGAGTAACAGAATAAGGGGGAAAAAATCACAAAGACCAACAAAATGGCAAATACAGACACCATCGTATCAATATTAACTCTAAATTAAGACTAAACGGACTAAACTCATCAACAATAAGACACAGAGTAGCAGGAAGAATTAGAAGTTCATGTCCAATGTTCTGCTGTCTCCAGGAAATATATTTAACCACAAAAGATAAACACAGACTGAAAGTAAAAAGTTGGAAAACAATCTACAATCTAAAGGACCAAAAAAGAAAGCAGGAACAGCTATACTTATATCAGATGAAACAGACTTCAAACTAAAGAAGGTAAAGACAGACAGATGGATACTACATTATGATTAAGGGAACAAGTACCTCAGGAAGACATAACACTCATCAAAATACATTCACTAAATGAAGGAGCACCAAAATATGTAAAACAATTATCAGCTCTGAAAACAGACACTAAAGAAAATATAGGAGACTTCAACATACCACTCTCAGGAATGAACAGATCAACGAGACAAAAAATAAACAAAGCTACCAGAGCCCTAAATAAAGACCTAGACCTCATGGGTTTAGCAGACATATATAAGGACACTGCACCCAACAAAACCAGAGTATGTCCATTTCTCAAGTGCACATGGATCATACTCCAGAATCAATTACATACTGAGTCGTAAGACAACATCAACAGACACAGTAAGATAAAAATATCCCAACTAATTCTCTGATCATAAAGGCATCAAAATAGAAATAAATCATGAAAAGAAAACAAGGAATCCACCCACTTTATGGAGATTGAAATCCACACTACTGGAAGACCTTTGGACTAAAGAGATCAAAGAAGAAATTAAGAAATACTTTGAATTGAATTACAATAAGGACACCACTTTCCAGAATGTACGGGATGCAGCAAAAGCAGTAATAAAAGGATAGGTTATAGTAATACAAGCTCACGTCAAGAAACAAGAAAGAACTGAAAGAAACAACCTAATCTCCCATCTCAAATAATTAGAAAAAGAACAAAAAAACTCAAAAGACAGAGGGAAATAAAAAAAAAGCAGAAATAAATGAAATAGAAATTAAGAAACAAACTAAAAGATTAATGAAACAAAAAGTTGGTTCTTCAAAAAAATAAAATAGACAAACCACAGCCAGACCTACAAAGGAAAAAACAGGAGAAAACATAAATAAATAGGATCATAAACGAAAGAGGAGAAATCACAACAGACTCAGTAAAACTCAAAATAATAATCACAGATTACTATGAACATTTATATGCTAACAAGTTCAACAATACAGAAGCGATGGACATATTCCTAGAATGACAGAACCATCCAAAGCTAAAGAAAAAAATAGGGGGCCTCCTTGGTGGTGGAAGGAGTTGAATGCTGCACTGTGGGGCTTCCACAGCCACTACAGCACAAGTTTGATCCCCAGCCAGGAAGGTGACCCACATGGTACAACAGACCTCTCCTGCCTCACCCACTGCTCCCCTCAGCAGTGTATTTCAGTGGATCTGCCTGTTCTGCTCCCCACTCTGTCTCTGGTGAATCCTCTCACCC
>JAGFMF010011417.1:2240227-2251867 GCA_019455555.1 Galemys pyrenaicus
CTCCCCGCTCTCTGTGGTGAATCCTCTCACCCCCCCACACCTCTGGCCTGTGCCCCAGTGCTTGTATGCATAAATAAATCTTTAAAAAAAAAAAAAAAGAAATAGAAGATACAAAGAAATGGAAAGATATCCCCTGTTTGTGGATTGGAAGAATTAACTATCAAAATGGCCATCCTACCAAAGCAATTTACAGACTCAACTCAATTCCAGTAAAAATCTCAATGAAATTCTTCAAAGAAATAGAATATTCATGAAATTCATATGGAGCCACAAAAAAACTCAAATAGCCAAAATTCTCCTGACTAAAAAGGGGATGGAGGTTTCATACTCCCAGACTTCAAATTATACTACAAAGTCATAATAATTAAAACAGTATGGTACTAGAACAAAGAAGCATACAGACTAATGGAACCGAATAAAAAGTCCAGAAATCAAACAACATATGTCCACATATGTGCACATATATGGACAGTTGATCTTTGATAAAGCAGAAAAGAATATGCAATGGAACAAAGACAGTTTATTCAATAAATGGTGCTGGGAAAACAGGACCACCACATTCAAAAGAATGAAATTAGAACACCACCTCACACCATACACAAAAATCAACTCAAAATGAATAAAAGAAATGAACATGAGACTTGAAACCATAAAATATACAGAAGAAAACAGGTAAAACACTACAAGTCATACATCTCAGTAACATCTTTAAAAACACATCCCCAAAGCAAAGAAAATGAAGGAAAGATAAACAACTGGGATCACATCTAATTAAAAAAACTTCTGTATAGCAAAAAAAAAAAAAAACAAAACATTAACAAAGACACACCTTACGGATTGGGAAAAAAATTTTGCACTCCACACGACTGATAAAGGACTGATCACAAAAATATACAAAGAACTTACAGCACTCCAGAAAAACAAGGTAAAAAAGTCAATCAAAAAATGGGCAGCAGAACTTAAAAAAGACATGTCTCCAAAGATGATATGCAAATGGCCGATATATGAAAAAATGTTCAACATTCCTCATAATCAGGGAAATGCAAATTAAAACCACCATAAGAATGGCACATATTAAAAAAACTAGCAACAAATGTTGGTGAGGATGTGGTGAAAAAGGAACTCTCCTACACTGCTGGTAGGAATGCAAACTAGTGCAACCACTATTGGAGAGCTGTGTGGAGATTTCTCAGACTACTAAAAATGGAGCTACCATGTGACCCAGCAATTCCATTACTAGGGATCTACCCAAAGAACACAAAAACATTAATTGAAAAGGACACCTGCACACCAATATTTATTGCAGCACTATTTATAATGAGTAAGACTTGGAAATAACCCAAATGCCCAAAAACAGATGCCTGGATCAAGAAGATGTCGTACATATATACGATGGAATACTATTTAGCAATCAAAAAAGATAAACTAATGCCACTTGCAGTAACATGGATGGAGCTAGAAGGGATGATGATCAGTGAAATAAGTCAGAAGGAAAAAGAAAAACATCAGATGGCTTCATTTATAGGAGGAATATAAGGGGACCAAATAAAGATTTGGGTAAAAGAATAACAACAAAAAAACCCACAACCAAACAAAAATAGACAACTATAAGTCAGAGACATTTTAAGCAGCGGGAGAGGGATCAAAATGAGGGCAGGAAGAGCACAAAGGACTAAGGTGAGGATGCATGGGTGACCTGATAGTGGAAATTCCATGGGGACTACACCGGATGTGAAATATAAAGAAATTAATTTTTAAAAAATTAAAAAACAACAAAAAAAGCCAGTTACTCTCTCTGATCTAGGTAGATGAGAATTTGGCAAATGGCTAAAATATTACCACTTACTTATAGTTAATACAGTAATAATTTTTACTGAATGAGGAAAACAGAAATTTGAAGGCATTACTGAAACTATGTGAATAAAGCCAAGTAAGATAAACTCTCCAATAAACAAAAGTTATAGTTTTGATGGCAGATGGCAGAGCAGGCAATTTTTAAAATAGTAATACAGCTTAATAGGACAACTTATCCAAAAAGAACAAGCTAGCAAATTAGGTAAATCCATGTTCGTATTTTATTTTGCAGCTCTGGAAAGTATTAGAGCTAACATGCTTCAAAATAGTTAGCACTCTGCATTAGTGTGCCAGAGTTTCCATAACAAAGCATCAAGACTACATGGCCTAAACAATCAAAATATATCCTCAGTTTTGGTGAGTTCCAATGTTGGAAACCTGGTTTCTGTTTTGGTTTCTCACCTTGATTTACTGAAGGCCATCTTCCTCTGGAATCTTCACATGATTCTCTCTGGGGGAGTCTGGATCCTAAATCCTTCATTAAGCTATCAGTCATACTGGATTAGGGCTCATATGATCTCTTTTTACCTTAATTACTTCTTGAAAACTTATCTCCAAATACATTTTGAGGTAACAGGGATTAAGATTCCAACACATGAATGGGGCAGGCCAATGAAACACATCTCAGCACATAACTCATCTTAATTGTTTAAAGAAAAATTTTAAAACAACTGTTTAAAGAATATTATGCCTGGCACATCATGGATGATCCTCAATATATACTAGCTTTTATTGAACAGGAAAAAAAAAATGAGAGAATGGTTCCTTAAAATATTTAGTTTCCAGACCTCCTTGGTGGCGCAGTCGGTTAAGCAAGGCACTATGAAGCAAACCACAGTTACTGCAGCTTGAGTTCAATCCCTGCCTCCAGCCAGGGAGGGGACCCATATGGCATAGCAGACCTCTCCTGCTTCGCCCCCTGCTGCCCTTGGCAGTGTGTTTCAGTCAGTCTGCCTGTTCTGCTCTTCATTCTGTCTGGTAAATCCTCTCACCTCCCTGGACTCCAGCTCTTGTATGCATAAATAAATAAATCTTTAAAAAATTTTAGTTTCCACTACACATTCCTTCTACAATGGCAGGTAGAAATTTCCTCTCACTGTCATGTCTATTCATTTGGATTACATAAATGCATTAGCACACCAGGACAGAAATGTAGGCAAGAAAAGAGACAGAAGGGTAAAGACACTTTCACTCTTTGCAGAATATTTTCTTAAAAAAATTCTAAAGGACTTACAAGGATAAGAAGAAAAATGAAGTTTCTAATATTAAACCTCTTTACCACCTATCTTCAGAAGTCCTCCACTGAGCTCTGAAAAAGATCAAATATCACAGGGTTGAAAAAGGAGACACTTACCGTTGCTGTACTCTGCCTTACCCCACAAGCGGGCATGCAACAAGGTGACTGCACCATCTTTTGACAATCCCAATGTACATTTACCTAATTTTATGTAAGAATGTTTTGAAATTTTCATTTCTATAATATACAAAATAACTAAACAGACTGTGCTCATCTAAAACAATCGTGATAAATCTCACTGCTGAAAATAAAAACAACTATTTATGAATTCAACAGCTAGAATGTGAAGCACCTGCAATGTGACAGGTACTATGGTTATGTATATCATTTAATCCTTATAACCCCATGAAGACATATGATATTACTTTTTAAAGCAGGAGAAACAATTTTTGATGATGTCATCTTCTTAAGGAACTTTATTAAAATGTGTCTCACAAATCAGGGAAAAGCTTATTTACTAGTAAGAGAAAAATCCTTTTTTTTTTACAACGCAAGTGAAAAACACCAAATATATTTTGGCACTGTAAGTTCGATAAACTCCAGAGTTGCTGGTTTCCAGTTGTTTAAAACTGCACTCTAACTCGGTACTCAGAGGTTTCAGGAAAAAAATATCAAGTCAAGTCACTTGTAAAATAACACATAGTACTTAGACAATCCCTTAAATTTCTCCAATGTTCACACATATACACACATATAATTCAAACTTAAATCTTTCCTTTCATATAAGATTAGATTAAATATGACATATGAGACTATCTAATTTTTGTTAAATAAGATTACTAGAACACAAATGTTACCAAAGAATCATTACCTCAGATGGCTTCAAATACTCAAGTTTTTCAAAGGCTTTTATATCAACAAGCTAACGTATAATCCATAATCTTTTATGAAAGAAATGTCCGAACCGTCCCCTTAATTATACCCCTGCAAATTGGACATTTTCTTAGAGAAGGTGCACATTCCTGGCAGACTACCAGATGACCGCAAGGAATGAACACAATAGAAACTTCTTTGTCCATACACACTTTACATGTTCTTTCTTCTTGCAACCTCCTCAACTGTTCCTCCAATGATAGACCTAGTAACAAATGAAGAAAAACTATGAAATTCAGTTTCTACTTTACCTCCCACTTAAAAAAAAAAAAAAGATACATGTTGCTTATAAGTCTTAATTTTGTTGTACCTGAAACATCTTCTGTTGGAACATACTTCATATTCTTTTCCACTGAGGAAAGAAAAAAAGAACATCATTCTACTCAAATACAAGACTATACAGAAACTATAACTTGTCAACAGGATTTGACAAACACAACAGTCAAAATCCCAAGGATTTCCAAAGTAATTTTACAAAAAACTCACCAAATAAGTTCTTATATAATGCAGAGTCAATTTCTTTTAAACAGTTTTTGAAGATGTTGGCCGCTGCATTTCCTTTAACTAAAACTGTATCAATCAGTTCTCTTGCTTGTAAAGGTATCTGTGTTTTTTGTTTAATAATATCATGTTCCTGTTTATTAATTATATTGGCTTTTAAGAGGTGATCCAAAATAGGCAGCACACAAGTCAACTGCTGAAAGAGTGCCATTCTATTCCTCCGAATTAACGACAAATCATCTTTATTAAAAAAAAAAAAAGAACATCCATTAGATTTTAAGCTGCTATAATTATAGTCATTAGCAATCCTACTAACAACTTAGGTAATGAATAGGAGCTCAAAAAATTACTAAAATTACTTCTTTGCACTTTAATGGCTGTTGCTTGGAATATTTTTTTCTTTAGGTTTCTTTTATTAATATGATTTTTTTTAAATTTACATATACTTGCCATCAATTGTAATCCCCATGTATTCCCCATCACCATCTCACCAGTGCACCATCACCTCAGTCCCTCGTGCTCCCATCTTCCCTCAACCCTCCCTCTCCCCTCCCCACCAAGTGTCCCCAGTCTGTCCTTGTCTCCTCATTTTTGGTTTTTGTGTCTTTATTGCTGTTATTGTTATTATTTTGAGATGACTTAGCTAAAGCATATTACCAGTACACACAGGCATTCTATTTGTGTCACTTTAAAAAATCTATTACATGTCTCAGGAATAAGTTTTTCCTTTGTTCTTTTGAAAACGAGAAGAGTATTTTAGAGAGAAGTAAAAAATGCCACCTCTGTGCTTTACTAAGAGTACTAACTTTTTTTAAAAAAAAAGATTTCTTTTTACTTATTTGTGCATTCAAAAACCCTACCTGGGTGTAGGCCAGAGGTGTGTGGGGTGACAGGATTCACTAGAGAAGAGCAGGGAGCAGAACAGGTGGATCTACTGAAATACACTGCTGAAGGGTGGGGCAGTGAGAGAGACAGGAGAGGTCTGCTGCACCATGTGGGTCACCTCCCTGGCTAGGGATCGAGCTCATGCCACAGCGGCTGAAAATAGCTTGACAGTACTGAGACTTTAACCACTATGCCACCAGGGAGGCCCCAGTACTGACTTCTCTGTACATCAAATAACTTTACAGTACTTTCACATCCACTGTCTTGATACAAAAATCCTGTCAAGTAAGGCAGGTATGATTGCTACTCATTTTTCTGATGAGAAAAAGACTCAGAAAAAAGTAATTTGTCCAAGGTCAGAGAGACAGACTCAGTTGCAGAGCCAGGGCTCCAAGATGAATGTTTTTCCTTGTACCATGCTAAGACAGCAGCAGTGGAGTGAAGAGCTTGAACTGTCCAGTCAGGACAGACCAACATCCCACACGGGTCTCGCCCCTTACTAGCCATGCACCTCTTCTCCATCCTTAGCTTCCTCATCTATAAAATACAGTACCTTCCCCAAAGAGCTGTGAAGATTAAAAGATATGTGTAAACAAGCTCAATATCTGGCACATAACTAGCTAGCTCTATGATTTTATAAATGTCTAGGCTTATAGCAACTGAAAAAGCTGCCTAAAAATCAAGCCTATTTTTTTTAAAGCAACTATTTTTTCCCTTAAACACAATTCACACACACGTTAAATTTCCTATATTGTGGAGTATGAGCATAAGTCTAAGGTATTTTTCAGGAAACTTCTTTTGGTGTCCCAATCACCATAATATCTGTCTGTTTCCAGCCTTAAGACATCTGTCCATTACAAGTTTAATGAGAAAAAAAAAAAAAAAACAAGTTTAATGAGAAATAAGTCATAGTACCAGAAGTCTATTTTCCTTCCCCTTTTACTATTTCTAAAAGTGAACCTCCCTATTCATCTCAAATCCTTACCTCTGACCACAACAAGTCCTGCATTAATAATTCACCTCACAGATGGCAAATCTGTTCCTCGCTTTTCATTTTTAAGTTATCTACATCATTCCTAATTCAACCAGCACAAGAACTGACTCCTGGCTGCTCAATACCCATTCTAGTCTGGATCGAGACAATATTTTAATGACTTTCTCTACAACACCCTTAGCTTTTCTTCCTCTCTATTCCTTATTGACCTTTTACTGATTTTTTTATAATTTCAAATGTATATTTTTGAGTGTCACAAAGAGAAAGTCAGCAAGTTATAGCAACTAGATTTATGACAATGGTTTCATCTGACCTTTTAACAACCCTGAAATCTTTTCACTCTCCTCGGGATCTTTCTTTCACTAAGCCCCATCCATTCACTTCCCAAATCCATTTACTTTTGATGTCTTAGGCACTGTGCTAAACTATTTTATATGCAACATATCATTTAATTTCTATAGCAACTCCATACAATTTGTACTATTATCCCCATTTTCATCAGAAAGCTGAATTCTGGTTAAATAAATTGCTAATCTACTAAATGAAAAAGCCTGAATTTAAACAAAAATCACTGTTAAAATCAGACTTTATACATTGTGTTATATGGCTGCAGACTAAGGTTCTCTTAAACTATTTCTATCCCTATAAGCTTAAACAGAGAAAGTGCCTTCCAACCCAAATACCCCAATTTACACACTTTAGAGCAACCTTCACCTCTGAGGGCTCTTTTATGCTTCCTTTTGCACACTAGTCTGCATAACTGCTTTACTAGCACCTTGAGAGTAAGTACTACAATGAGCACAGTAGTGACACTGGAACTCATGCTCAATACACATATGTATTGTATGTATTGTATTGAAGGAATGATGACTCCAGGACCATGTGCTAGGCGTCTGAGATATAACATGTGGATGAATACCAATGTCCATTCTGTATTACCCTTGGGTTGGGCCATGGCTTCTCATCAATTACTAGGATTTCATAACTTCAATTTTTGCATAAGGATCACTTAGCAAGAACTAGAGTCAAGCCCCATACTAAAAATATTTGGAGACTAAAAAATAAGTCAAAATAGACCTACATTCAACACTAAACAGTTAAAATTTGCTTTGTATGAAGAAAATATGCAATACAGCTAAGAAAAGAATTATGTTAGCATCTTCTGTTTAACATAAATCAGGGAACCTTACTGAAAATAAACATACAGAAAAAAGTTGTAGTCAGTGGTTATCAAGGAGGTATGTACACAGCCATGGTGGAGAAGCAAACAGGCTTAGGAGTGACTGGTGATGCCAGCGGTAGTTGGAAAGGCGAGGATGCTAACTGCTACAGGGAAAGACATGTCTATGCAGATAACCAACCCCCCAACTACCTGAGGCCCTCTCTTCTGTTTGTTTTTCCTTCTCCTCTTCTTTTTTTTCATCTTTAGCATTAAGAAGGGCTGACACAATATCATTAACTGTTTTGTAATTCTCTCCAGTTGACAGGATTTTACTCTGAACCGTCTGCTTTACCAGACTTCTATTGAAGCCCATTTCCAGGGCAGATTTAACCACAGGTGTGTTCATCATGACTGCGTCTTCTGTGTGGTTCTCACCAGGTCCAAAATGGATAACTATTTGAAAAGACATGCACAATGTTAAATTCCAAAAATATGCAACTACACGCAAAAAAAATGGACTATAACACATCTCTACCCCTCACGTTGGTATATCATGGTGACAGAGATGAGCCCTATCACCAATCACAAAAGACTGACCTTAATAAGAATCAAATGAGAGTATAGCAATATGTGCTTTTTAAAAATACCACATCCACTGACCTACACTAATAAGAGATCCACTAAGGACAGGGCTGAGAGATCTTTATCTGCCTAAAATTCCCAAGTCATTCTAATATATACAGTCACTTTTGCAAAACAATATACAACACAAATTTAAAGCTGAGAAATTATCTAATTTTAGTCAGGAAAGTGAGGGATAATCAACAAAGACTTCATGGGAAAAGTGGAGCAGGGTATAAAGGATGGATAAGATCAGACAGCTGGATTCACAAAACAGAATACTATAAGATGGGAAATTAAATAAAATGGAAGACTAGTTCACACAAAATGCTTAACAACTCAGTAAAAATATATTTGGTTGAAGAAGCAGGATTTTACATTGTGACAAAAATATATATGGTTGAAAAAGCAGTAGGATTTTACATTGTGACAAATGTGCTAAGAAAATAAAGTAATATAAGGTGACTAAAACAAGCTAGGAGGCAGGAGGGACAATTTAATAGAGTGAATGTTAGCCCATAAGGCACTTAAGTGAAAACTACAAAAAAACATTACTCTTTAAGACACTTTACTGCCATCTGCTGGAAAACTGTTATAAGCATATAAATGTACAATGGCTACAATGTGTACCAGGTTCCCCTGATCAAATATATGCAGAAATCCTGTAACAAAGACTTGAATGATAGGAAAGGATAAGAAGGAAATTTATATTTTATTCTGAGTTTGCGACCTATTAACAGTACTGTAACCAGAGTTAATTATATCAGCCAGGGGATCTGAGGAAAACCAGTTAGCAGAAAAAGATATTTGCTCCTTCAAGTGCACAGACACCACAGCAAGGCTACAGTTATTCATTCAAATATGACATACCATCAAAGGAAACTTAATAAAGTACCAGAACCAATGAGGGAGAGAGAGGGGGAGAGAGGGAGGGAGGGGGGAGAGAGAGGGGGGGGAGGGAGAGAGAGAGAGAGAGAGAGAGAGAGAGAGAGAGAGAGAGAGAGAGAGAGAGAGAGAGAGAGAGAGAGAGAGAGAGAGAGAGAAAAAGAGANGAGAGAGAGAGAGAGAGAGAGAGAGAGAGAGAGAGAGAGAGAGAGAGAGAGAGCTACAAATTGCCCAATGACAAACTGAAAAAATTATCTCAAAAGAAACTCATCAAAATTCAAGAGAAAAAAAAACAACAACCTGGGAAAGCAACACAGAAACACATTCAGAAATTTATTTTTAAAAAAAGATAATTTTTTTTACAAAGAACAAAACAGAAGACCTGGAGTTGAAGAACATGAGAGAACTAAGAAAGTCAACAATGTTTCAACAACAGAATAATCAACGAACTCAAAGACAGGTCATTTTAAGTTAGCCAGTAAGAGAAAATAAAGAAATGAAAGAGTGAAGTAAGCATATGTGAATTATGGGACACCATCAAGAGAAGAGATATTTGAGTTTTCAATAAAAAAAAAAAAAAAACAAGAAAAAGTGTTGATGAGACTACAGAGAAAAGGGAACCCTTATACACTGCTGGTGGAACATAAACTGGTACAGCCACTACGAAAAACGTTTAGCAGAGATTTTTCTTTTCCATCCAGAATGCTATGAAACTAGAAATTAGTAATAGAAAAAAATTGAAAAGAAAAAAAAAATGGGGGAAATTAAACTGCGTTTCTGAGTAACCTCAGGATCAAAGAAGAAACCAAAAAGAATAAAAAAATCTTTAAGAAGCAAAGTGAAAACACAATTAACAAACTTAGGGAACAGAGCAATAGCATTTGTAAGAGGGAGGTTTATGGTGATATATATCTATATAAAGAAAAAAGGAAAGTTTCAAATGAACAGCCCAACTTTCTGCCTCAGGAAATCAGAAAAAGAACAAACTCTGGCCAAAGTTAGTAGAGGCAAGAAAATAAAGATTAAGGCAGAAATAAATGATTTACAGACAAAAGCAAAAAAAAAAAATCAATGAAAGTAATAATCTTTAGGAAAGACAAATCTGACAAACCTTCACCAAGATTAACCAAGAGGGGACACAACTATACATTAATTATAAATGAAAAAAGAAACATTATAAATGACACAGCAGAAACGCACAAAATCAATAAAGACCACTATGACCAATTATACTTTAGCAAACTGGATAATATAGATGAAATGGTTAATTTCTAGAAACGCACAACCTACCAAGACTGAATCACAAATAGAAAGCTGTAACAGATCAGTAACTAAGATGACAAAGTTATCAAAAACCTCCAAAGAAAAGTCAAGAACCAATGATTTCACTGGTGAATTCCACCAATTTAAATAATTACTAACAATATTCTTCAAACTCCCAAATTACTGAATAGGTAACAAATTCAAACTCATTTTACAAAGTTAGCATTCCCATAGTAGTAAAGCCAGACTAGGACACTACCAGAAAACTATAAGCCAATATCCAAGATGAATACAGATAAACAAAAATTTTCAATAAAGCATCAGCAAATTGAAGTGAACATTAAAAGGATCATATACCATGATCAAGAGGGATTAACCCCTAGGATGCAAGGATGCTTTAACATACACAAATCAATAAATGTGACATGTTATATTAAATAGAATGGGAAAGATAGATAAGATCCTCTCAATAGATGCAGAAAAAAAATGAGAAAATCCAACATATTTATATGATAAAAGGTCTCCAAAAATTGGGTGGAGAGCAATATATTTCAACCAAGGTAAGATCATGGATGACAAATCCACAGCTGAATTCATATTTAAATGGAAAAAAAAGGGCATCAAAATAGAGCTCTTGTGTGCATAAAAATAAAATCTTTTAAAAAAAGGAAAAAAGTAAAAGTCTGTTTGATAGGACATGATCTTACATACAGAAAACCCTAATGACTCCACCAAAAAGACTGTTAGAACTTATAAATGAATTCAGTAAAATATTCAGGATAAAAAAAAAATTTCACATACAAAAATCAGTTCACTATACACTAATGAAAAAATAGGTGAAGCTATTTTATGAAATATATTTTTATCATTTCTATGAAAAAATATCCCATATACAAGCACCAAAAACAATAAAATACAGCCTTAATTAAAAAAACTTGAGAAAAAATTTAAGCAAGGAGGAAAAGGAAACATACATCGAAAACTGTAAGATAATGATGAAAAAAAGACAAGTAAACAGAAAGATATCCATATATGAGAACAAATAATATTCAATATACGTGTCATCCAAAGTCAATGTTAAGTGTATCAAAATTCCAATAGAACATTTCACAGAAACAGAAAAAATAACTCTAAAATTCGTATGAAAACACAAAAGACCACAGCAGTCAAATAAATCATTAGAAAAGGGCCACCCAGAATGCAAGATGGTCCAACCATTATGGAAAGCAGGATGGTGGTTCCTCAATCTACTAAGAATGGAACTTCCATAGGATCCAGCAATCCCACTCCTAGGAATATACCCAA
>JAGFMF010011417.1:2251917-2275516 GCA_019455555.1 Galemys pyrenaicus
AGGTGATGGTGCACTGGTGAGATGGTGATGGGGAATACATGGGGATTACAATTGATGGCAAGTATATGTAAATTTTAAAATATTTTAATTAAAAAAAAGGGAAAAAAAAAAAAAGGGCCACCCTGTTGGCCAAGGGGTTAAGTCTCATGACTATCACCATTATGGCCTGAGTTTGATTCCCAGCCAGGGAGCTAACCCAAATATGGTGCAGCAGACCGCTCCTGTTTTGCCTGCTGCTTGCTCCTCTAAGCAGTGTATTTCAGTTAATCTGCCTATTCTGATCCAAACTCTGTCTTTGGTGAATCCTCTCATTTCCCATCCACCCCTCCACCCCTGTCACCTCTGGTCTACACCCAGTTTTATGAAAAAATAAAATTAAGAAGAAAAGAAAAAAATCATCAGAAAAAAGAATAAAGCAGGAGGTATGCTTCCTAACTTCAAACTATACTTTTTGGACACCTAGCTTATAGCACTCACAAAAATTAACTCAAAATGGATTAAATATTTCAATGTTAAGATCTGAAAACATAAAACTCCTGTGAAAAAATACAAAAAAAGAAGGTTCTTGTCACTGCCATTGAAAGATATTTTTTTCCAATATGACACCAAAACGACAAGCAATAAAAAATTTTTTTTAATTTTTTAAAAACCCCAAAAGTCAAAAGGGAAAACATCAAACAAAGTTCTATACAGTAAAAGAAACAACCAACGAAAACGAAGAGTCAACCTACAGAATGGAAGAAAATACTAGGAAACCATTTATCAGCTATATGGTTAATAGCAAATCTAAAAAGAACTCATACAACTTAATGGCAAAAAATAACCAAACCAATTAAAATTAAGCTGATAATACATCTGAATCATGGGCGGTGAGGGGACAGGGTTGTGAGGAAAAGGAGGAAAGGAAGATATGTGAGGGAGAGGAGTATGTATGAGAAAGAGCACACTGTATTATAGGGGACTGTATATATGTACACACACACACACGCACACACACTATGTATATATGGATTATTGGTGCTCTGGTAGTGGGAGAGCTAGAGAAACCAAACCTGAGGGGAAAAATCCTATGCTGCAAAAAAAAAAAAAAAAAAAAAAATGTGGAACAATGCTACTTTATTAGAATAAAATATGGAAGAGGAACTGAACAGAAATTTCTCCAAAGAAAACATGAAAAAATGTTCAACATCACTATTATCAAGGAAATGCAGAACAAAACCACAATGAGATACCATCTAACAGCTGTTAAAATCGCTGTCCTATAAACAAGAGGTAAGTGTTGAAGACATTATGCACCAAAGGTAACCCTTGTGCACTGTAGGGAGAAATGTAGATTGATGGAGCCAGTATGAAGAACAGTACAGACAGTGCTAGGAAAATTAAATAGAACTACCGTATGATCCAGCAACCCTCCTTCTGTGCATACACCAAAGGAAAACATGTTCACTGCGGCATATTCACAGTAGGCAACGCACGAAAGAATCAATCTCTAAGTGTCCATTAACATATAAAGAAAATGAAGTTTTCCATATATTCTTCATAAAGAAAATGGAATATTACTTAGTCATAAAAAGGGAAATCTTACCATTTGCAACATGGATGGACTTTATCAGCAGTTCTGATAATCTCATATATATCATGATGACTATAATTAACTACACTGTGTTATATACTAAGAGTAAACGTAAATATTCTCACTACCTAAAAAAACTGTAATTAGGAGAGGCAACAAATCTAATAACCTTTTGTGGTAATTATTTCATAAAATGTTTATCAAATTATGACACAGTCATATGTCAAACTTACACAATGTCATATGCCAACCATATCTCCATAAAGCTGGGGGGTACTCAATATTTTCAAATGCTGTTAAAAGATCAAATGGCGGACTTGCTGAAACAAGAACAGTTGTTTGTTTTTTAAAGATTGATTTATGCATAGAAGAACCTGGGTGTAGTCCAGAGGTGCCAGGGATAGAGTGTTGGAGGATTCACCAGAGACAGAGTGGGGAGCAAACAGGTGGATTTACTGAAATACACTGCTAAAGGGAGCAATGGGCAAGACAGGAGAGGTCTGCTGCAGCATATGTGGGTCAGCTCCCTGGAAAGGATCAAACTCAGACTGTAGTGGTTGATAACCCCTAGACCAACAGGGGGGCCCAAAACAAGAACAGCTTTTATTAGAAGTCGTTAAAAAAATTGAAGGTGAAGAAGAGAGTAAGCACAGATAAATCTTTCTAGGCATTTTGCTATAAAGGGAAGCAGAGAAATGAGACACACTAAATGGGGATATAGGCTCAAAGAAAGGTTTTCTTAGCATTGTAATAATATGCTATGTATGTAAAATAAAATGATTCATCGGTGTTTGAAAAATGGTGATACAGAGAAAGGGTTGATCAGTGCCAAAGCTAAGTTCTTAAGTTGGCAGTAGGGGATGCAATTCAGAGGACAGAAGTCAAATGGAAGAGTTGGTCTCAAATAAGGGCGAGGACGATGCATCTTTTATAAAATAACAGAAAGCAATATTGTTGGCTACAATGGTGAGAAAATGAAGTACTCTTGATTGTTTTATTTTCTAAATAATGTCAATTAGCTAAGAATAGCCAGGAAAGAGTGCTGGAAACTTCTAAAGAGAGGAAATGGAAAAGTCACTTGGAAGATCATAAAGAGATTTTATTAGAAAAGTGTAGTAGGACTAATTGCAGAGCAGTCCTGTGATCAGAAAACTGGAGTTCTAAGTTTAGAATAAGGGGCCTCTGTGATGGTACAAGGGGTTAAGTCTCAGCACTATGAAGCCATCCACAGCTATGAGTTCAATCCCCAGCCAGGGAGCAAACCCACATGGTGCAGCAGACCTCTCCTGTCTTGCCCTCTGCTCCCCTCAGCAGAGGGGAGTATTTCAGTCAATCTGCCTGTTCTGCTCCCCACTCTGTCTCTGGGGAATCCTCTCACCCCTCCCACCTCTGGGCCTATACCCCTCTGGTCTATACCCCAGTTCTTGGATGCATAAATAAATCTTAAAAAAAATAAGTTTAGAATAAGAACGGTCAGTTTTACTATCTTCCCCAGCTTTATTACACGTGTGATAGTTATCATGTAACCACATAACTCTTTTCCAAGTCAAATACCAGGATATCCTTGACAACCCTAATCAGATATGGCTTCCCAAACTCATACACCTCAGTCACTTTTTTTGGGTTCTGCTACAAATCTGCTATTATTTGTTTAAAAGTGTGTGCCAATAAAAGAAGACTCCTTTCTATATGTGCTTACTGCAGAAAACAGTGGACTATTAACCGCTGCTCTGGAGACCATGACTACGTAGTTATGTACATGAACTAAAACCCAGATGTGGCTAAAATTAAGTTCTCATCAGAAGATTAACTTCCTACCCTGGCACTAAAATATGAAACATCTATCTAGCCCATTTATTAGATAATATGTGAACTGGGCATTTTCAAATATGCTAGCTTATAGCAAATTTTCCTCTTTAGAGGGCTTTTTTTCTTTTAAAGATTTATTTATTTATGCATACAAGCACTGGGGTACAGGCCAGAGGTGAGGGGCGGGGTTGAGAGGATTCACCATAGACAGAGCAGGGAGCAGAACAGGCAGATCAACGAAGGTACACTGCTGAGGGGAGCAGCGGGCACAGCAGGAGAGGTCTGCCACGCCATGTGGGTCCCCTCCCTGGCCGGACACAGGGATCGAACTCGTGCTGCAGTGACTACGGTTTGCTTCATAGTGCGTTGCTTAACCCACTGCGCTACCAGGGAGGCCCTTTAGAGGGTTTATTATTTGCAACTCATTTAGAATTCTTTGAGCTACTAATTATGGCTACTTTTCTTCTTTTTTTAAAAAAATATTTATTTATTTATGCATACAAGGGTTGGGGTACAGGCTAGAGTAGCAGGAGGTAAGAGGGTTCACCAGAGACAGAGTGGGGAACAGATCAGGCAGACAGACTGAAATACACTGCTGAGGGGAGCATCGGGCGAGGCAGGAGAGGCTTGCTGTGCCATGTGGGTACCCTCCCTGGCCGGGGATCGAACTCATGCTGATGTGCTGCAGATGCTTCACAGTGTGGTGCTCAACCCACCTGCCCACCAGGGAGGCCCAATTATGGCTGCTTTTCTTATACTTGCTTCTAATCTCCCCAGCTGGAATGTCAGCACTATGAGAGAAGCTTACATACTTTCATTCTCAATATGTAAGATATTTCATACATACTTGGTGGATCAGCATTTTCTTCTTCAGGGGTATCTGAAGTTGACAACAGCTATGAAACAAGAGAAAGGTAGTAAAATAAGAAACCGCAAGCAACCTCAGCAGGGCAACATTAAAGTTTACCTTAAGTAATGTACATACTTTCAAAAATGAAGCCCCACACTTCATTTTGCATTGTTTTATCTTAATATAAAAATTTTCTTGAACTTCATCTACTTCTAAAATTAAAATTCAAGTATTTCCCTAGTTTTGAAAAAGTGGAAGACTGTACTAATGGCCTCTCATTCCATTCAGAAAGTTGTAGAGGTTCCAAACTCCTAAAGTTACTTTTTGTTTGATGTTCTAGAAAAGATGGAAGACAGTAAAAGATACTCCTCTAACCCCACCACATACTTGCACAGTGACAGTTGAGTGATTTCTCAAAAATCTAGAAACAAAGAAGTCTTGCTTGAAAAGCTCTGAACAAAAAAAAGTTAGCTATAAAAATTAAAATGAAAGGTGTCATTAGCATGGGGTAAAAAGAAAGCAAATATAAATACCATTTCCCACAATACTGTAATTATCATTTAGAAGACTTCAATGTTGCCAACAACAAAAATATATTTACCTGTTCCAGTAGATGAGGATATCTAGCTTGAACCTCCTCAACAAAATCCTGTCCTTTCATTCGTATCAAGAATTCACATCTGAAATAGCGATGGAAAATTATTTTAAACCAATAATGTAAGAAAAAAGTAAAGAAAATTAGCTTTGAACACCATGGTATATCTTTACCCCATGGTATAAACATTTCACAGCACAGCTATGTACACATATCAAATAGAAACGAATCTCTACAAAATAGTCTTGGTATAGTCTTGGTATGTGTTGATGCATTTGTACATTTCTCCATATAATTCCATTAATACAGTAACAAAAGAGCCTGGACGTATGACAGAACAAAAGCTGAGACTTGAAAAATATACTAGGCTCACGCTTTTGGGACTTAACATTATCATAAACAGTAATTCGGTATTCCTAGAATGGGATCTTTCACAGTAACTGTTCCTCTTTCTCCATTGACCATTCCTCCATTATACTTGAAATGCAAAATCATCCCTCACAAAGTACAGAATCAAGTATTTTCCTCTATATATGTGAAGTGTTCCCAAAGAATTCTTTGCAAGCTACTAAGGCTTCACAAAGGCATTCCAAAAAATTCAGTCCCGTATCACTCCATCTGCTACAGCAAGCGGCCCCGCACAGCTGGTCCTCCATTCACAAAAAGCAAACGGACCGCAGCCTATGCTCACACTGTATACAAAATAAATTAACGACGAATCCTGCACATAAACGTAAACCCTAAAACAGTAAAACTTCTAGAAGAGAAAAATCTCCTTAAGATTTCTTAGATGAGACCAACAGCAAAATCCATAGAAACGATAAAACTGATAAACTGAGATCAAAATTCAAGATTTCCATTAATCAAAAGATGCTATTAAGAAAATGAAAAGCTATGGACTGAAAGTTCACTAAACTCAGATGAATAGGAAACTGTATCTAGAATATGTTAAGAACTTTCAAAAATTAAAAACTTAAAAACGGTCAAAAGATTTGAAAAGACACTTCACCAATGATGTACAGATAGCAAGTAAGCAAGATGTTCACCATTATTATTCATTAAGGACCATTATTATTCAAGTAGTTTCGAAAAAGTGGAAGAAAGTACTAAAGGCTTCTCATTCCATTCAGAAAGTTGTAGAGGTTCCAAACATACTAATTAAGACCACCATTAAAAACCACCACACACCTATCAGAAATGCTAAACTCAAAATACTGACAATTCCAAGAGCTGAGGATGTGGAAAGCCTGAGGGGAATTGAAAATGATACAGCCATTTCAGAAAATAGTTTGGCAGTTTCACATAAATTTAAAACAAAATTTGCCATAAATCCGCCAATCCCACCTGGAGGATGCACCCACGCAAAATGAAAACATAGGTGCTCACAATGTTCAGTGTTTCCAGCAGTGTTACTCATTATGGCTCCATGCTGGTAACATCCCAATGTCCTTCACCTGGTGAATGGGCTATTAGCAGAGATTATAGATGCAAGTTCAACACTTGTTTCTCACCTCAGTAACACAGTTAGCTATCACTGTGTTCTTTCTCATTATACAACTTTATATTTATTTTGGACTGATTTACAGAAGTATAACGAACTGGCTGGCCCAAATGTCTCCGTTCTCCAATATATTCTATCAGGACAAAGATTTTTGTCTCTTATTTGCTGACATATCCCACCCAGCATTGAAATAGGATCCAGTAGACACCCAAATATTTGATAAATGAATCGTGTTAAAATGTAATGATAACAATTATTCACTTTAGTTTTTCATCTCCTGAGGTTAAAGATTATCCACAACTGAAATTATTTGTTTTCCAAAGTGTTTTTTTATAAAAAGCATACCAAACTTTCCCCTTATTTAACTATCTAAAACAAAATACAAACTACAGCAATAAACCAAGACTTACTGGTTTTGTTTCAAAGAGGACAAAATGTAGCAACTCATACACTAGAATTAGAAGATGGCTTTGTCTTTTTAATACTATATTAATTCCGTTTCAAATTATATGTAATTCTAAAAGTGAGTTATGTCACTTAAAATTCTAACAATAAAACATGCTTTTTCCTAAATAAGAAAACAATGTTTCTTTTAAGCATTAGAAAATCATATTTTACTTGCTACATTGTGAATACTAAAGATGTAATTAAAAAAATGTCTTTTAACAATATACTAAATCATAATAAAATGTTACTTCAAATTTAACATGGGGTAACAAAAAAGGATTTTTTTAATTTCCTGAAGGGGTTCAAGAGAGTCTTCATTATTGTGAAAGGCACTAACAGGTCAAAGTATCGTCCGTTTTATTCAACCCACTTAAATGAGACATCCACAGTAGTGAAAACGGTAGAGAGAAAGTAGAAAGGTGACTGCGTGACTGGATAAAGGACAAACGCAGAATTAGTATAATGAGTTTAATTAGTATAACAAGTTTCAGTTTGAGAAGGTGAAATGAATAGTGGTAATAATTGAGGAACAGGGGCCTCCCTGATGGTGCAAGGGTTAAGTTGCAGCACTATGAAGCTATCGACAGCCACTTGAAGCACAAATTCAATCCTTAGCCAGGGAGCTAACCCATATGCGCAGCAGACCTCTCCTGTCTCACCTGCTACTCCCCTCTGCAGTTTATTTCAGTCAATCTGCCTATTCGGCTCCCCACTCTGTCCTCTGGGGAATCCTGTCACCCCTAGCACCTCTGGCCTCTACACCCCAGTTCTTGTATGCATAAATAAATAAATCTTTTTTTAAAAAAAATTTTATGTGCACTTTACCACAATTTTTTAAAAAATTACCTACTTCAACACCCTCATTTACCAGATGAGGTTCAAAGGAATTGCATGATTTACCCAAGTTCACATAGCCCTTTAATAACAAAAACAGAATTTCTAATTCTATTTTCAGTAACAACACTGCCTCTAAATTCTTTTTTTTTTTAGATTATTCATACAAGAACTGGGGTACAGGTCAGATGTGTCGGGTAGGGGGTGAGAGTATTCACCAGAGACAGAATGGGGAACAGAACAGGCAGATTAACTGAAGTACACTGCTGAGGGGAGCAGCAGGCAAGGCAGGAGAGGTCTGTTGCACCATGTGGGTCATCTCCCTGGCCAGGGATCAAACTTGTGCTGCGGAGGTTTCATAGTGTGGTGCTTAACCCCTTGCGCCATCAGGGAGGCCCACTGACTCTGAATTCTTTATAGACCATAGTAAAGGTTAAGAGACACTGCTAGAGACAGAGTGACTAAAAGAAATGGCCTATCACAAGATTGTTGTACAGGAAAAATTTACAATTATAATCAAACCAAATAAAGTTACTATGTGCATTTCCATGTCTTATTTCTATATCCATTTTACATTCCCTTTGTTTTCCTTTTCTTTTCTTGCCTTTTTCCAGTTTAT
Organism: Galemys pyrenaicus; assembly: GCA_019455555.1. Taxonomy (NCBI): domain Eukaryota; kingdom Metazoa; phylum Chordata; class Mammalia; order Eulipotyphla; family Talpidae; genus Galemys; species Galemys pyrenaicus. The sequence continues at coordinate 2,260,146 of JAGFMF010011417.1, forward strand.
GTCCCTTTTGGGTTCTATTTTATGTATCTTTTAATCTTTGAAGTCTTCCTTACAGAAAAATGAGATATATAAATGAAATGTATGACCACAATTATGATTAATCAGAACTAAACTAAATTTTATCCTAAGTCCATGGCTTCCAAGAGGACGACACAGGGTGGTCTACATTTTTCATCAAAATAAAGTTAAAATGTGGTGTTTTAAAAGGCTAATTCACCAGTGGCATAAGAGAAAGCTTTGTTATAATGAAATCTAAGCAATCATGCAAGCATGCCTACTTCTTTTAAACAAACTTCTGTGTAGGAATACGTTCCAAAATAATTACCTTGGAAACCATTTGGCATGTTCCAACCACGGATCATCTCCAGATTCCCAACACCTCAGTCCACCATCACAGCAAAAGCATTTGACATCATCATTACGACCTAAAGAAAACAATTGAATACACACCAGGTCTAATATGTAAATCAAAGTAAAGCAGATAAAATGTACAGCTCTGTTAGTTTTGCTTCTTACCCACACAATAGAAGCCAGCACTTGCAAGCTGTTCAGGCCGAACTGGAACACTAGATGGCCAGTGGGTAAATGTTCTCAGTCGAGCTGCATGTGTTTGCATGCTCAAATTTGAAATGCTAAACCTTAGCATTCCTAGAGAATTTTCCAGAAATGGACAGTTGGGGAAATGTCTCCGGTGTTCTGATATAGCATCATCCTTTGGTTCCCAGTTACTTAGTGTCCCACCACAGGCAAAACAGGCAACCCTATCTCCAGGTCCTAGATAATAAAATCCAGCTCTGGCCAATTCTGATGGTGACAAAAAAGTCAGTGGCCACGTATGGTAAGTAAGAAACCGGGCTTCTTCAGTACTCATTGCATAACTGTAGAGGTTAGTCCTCAATGGGGAGAAGTCTTCAACTGTTCTAGAATTAATAGGGTTTAATGAAGGATTGGAGTAAGATGAGCCACTATGTTCCAAAGTGGGAGATAACAATTGTGCAGAATTAGTTCTCACTAAAGAATTATTCTTAGAGGTGAATTCCAGATTAGTAACAGAAAGCAGATTCTGAATAAAGCTACAACTAGGATATAGCTGTTTATGCTTTTCAATTGGATTGTCTCCTTGTTTCCAGTTATCCAGCATCAGGCCACAACAGAAGCATTTGACCTTGTCAATCACACCAGTGTAATAAAAACCTGCACGAGCAAGACTTCTTTCTGAGACAGGAACGCCAGCAGGGAAAGTTGAGTATGTAGACATTCTGTAGAGTTCACATGAAAAGTCATATTTCATTTTCTGTTTGTTGTCATTTGTCCAATTTGACAAGAGTGTGCTATCTTCCATTATATTCTTAATTTTTTGACACGAAGAACCTAGAACAAGTCTTTGGGAGGTAGTTTTGTACATGAGTGATTTTACTTCTTGATAGCTAAAAACCTTCTCATTTCTTCACACTAGATTTTAACCACAAAACAGAATTAAATGATAGACTCCTACTTAAGTTAAATTCACTACCCCTACTTTGTCTGTATTAATGCTCCAGTTTACACTCAGGTGGTATCAATCTCTCTTAAAATACCAAGACAGTATTTAGTATTCTTTGAGATTATAGTAAGTCTTTTAGCTAACTCAAGTGCCAGGTTTGTTCATATTTTGGTATAATCCTATTCTAATGGCTGGAAAGAAGTTAGTGCACTACAAAAAGGTTCGTAATCCCTTTGTAATTTTAAAGGTCTAAAATTCTAAAGAATGATACAATACCTAAATTGTGCCTCTTTGCTTTTGGTTACCAACTACAGATATTACATCAATTACTCATGCTACAAGAAAAAAATGTACATAAAGGCTTATTTCTCTACAGCCACTTGATATGAAAAAGCATCTTGGTTTACCCTAGTAAGCAAGAATTAGTGTTCAGAGGGTCATATTATGTAAAGGTTAATTTCACATAGCTTATTATTATCTACTTAAGTGGGGTACAGCAGCTTCAGTTAACAATCTTTAAGGATGTTAACACCCACAAGCTTTGCTAAACTGAACGCTGTTACACTACATCAAATGAAATTAATTTTGAAGTCCACAAACTGCTAACTCTTCCATCTTTCTTAACTATTACCTTTTTCCACTTCCTACAGCATCATATGTTGTCTTTCTTTCAAACCTTGAATACCACTTGCATATTATACTTGATAGATAAGAGCTATTATCTTTATAAACTAGTAAGCCATAAAAGTTCCACAGCAGAAACTTTATGCTGCATGTAAAAAGTAAATAACCTACCTTTTATTTGAGGATCACAGATCTCTATAATTCACTTTACAATGAAAGCAATCAATTTGTCAAACTACTGCTTGTCCTTCCTAATGCTATCACAAATAGTTAACAAAATCCTATATTACCTATATTAGTTTATACATAATGTAGCAGTACTAGCCTTCTTTTTGGAAACCCTTCTATGTTTAACAATATATTTCATACACAAAATTACACTCCACAGAATCAAACTATATCCCTTTATAAAGTTTCTGGGTGTCCAAGCTGGGATTTATTGATGGGGGGAGAGTAGGGGGAAGGCGGGGGTGAAAGGAAAAAGCAGACTCTTCAGGGCTCCAGATCTGAAAAGAAAAAAAAGCTGTAATTCAGTTTCCTCAAAATATGATCACTTTAGACAAATCTTAATTCCAGCAATTTGTTACCCAAACTTTCTAACTGGAAAAGCTAAAACTAAGACAAATACACTCTATCACCTGAGTACTAAATACACACTGCTTTAAATGTACAAGCTTTTTAGACAGATGGACATTTCCACATAGGAAAACGTTTGTCCTTGGGTTCCTGCCCCTTTTTAGCGACAACTTTTAAGAGTTTTAGGAAAATATTTCTGGCAGTTTGCGAGAGGCAAAGGGGACAGTAGGGGAGACTACACCCTATCAGCAACTGCACAGCAGTAACTAAACAGTAACGTTATTTTTTAATACCTAACCTCTGCAGGACGAAGCCGGTCCAGTACGAGTAAAACGTATCAGCAACTTAGTAACCGGCCCCTTAGCCTCTACAGTCCCCGCACATCATCACAGAAGGCAACAGGAAAGAAAAGGCAGGGTGAGGGTTTGTGCAACACCGGCCTCGGGCACGAACGTTTTCCTTCCACCAGGATTTGGCACAGCGTCTGTCAAGGATCAATTTGTATCTAAGAGCGACGCCCCCGCGGATTTTGCTTACTGCAAACCGTAGCTGCACGGCAGCGTAGCTTCCAAGAAGTAACGCCCTGGACCGTTTTTTCACACCTGTAAGCGTTTCACCAGTCCGAGCGCTGCGCGTGGGCACCCCTACCGATCGCGGGGAGGGAACAAGGTCCCCCGCGTCCCGACTCTGTTCTCACCGCCCACCACGGACGACCCCCCCGGAGGCCTGGGGAGAGACTGTCACCCCCCCGCGGCCCCGCGTCCACTAGGACTGAACGCCGAGGCCGAAGCTGAAACCCAGACGGAGCCCAGACGGAGCCCAGGCCAAGGCCGGGAAGCGGTCAGCGCCCCGGACGGCCCTGGACGGTGACCGTGGCAGCCGCGGCTTCGAGCCGTTTCCGCTGGGCGCCCAAAGCCCTCCCTGGCGCGGTCGGCCGTCGTGCGGCGTACTCACCGCAGAGCCGGCCCCACACGAAGCGGCCCGGTTCTCCGCACAGCCCGGCGTAGCGGCGCCAACAAGGATCCCACGCTCCGCCGGCCCCCGCCCCGCCGCGTCTAAGCCGACGCGCCGTGACGTCAGTGCGCCGTGACGTCAGCGCGCCGCGACTGGGCCGCGCACGCCGCGCGGCGCCCGGGAGTCTGCGGCCGCGGAGCGGGAATCCGCCGTGCGTCGGCGCTTGGATGTGGAGGCGGCGGTGGAAGCCGTTTGAACGGGTCCTCCTGTTCCCCTCACGCCCCGAAGGAGCGGCTGCGGACGCGCCGCTGCGCCGCTGCTCTACCGCGTCGCCAGGCGTCACTCCCCCAGCCCCGGGCCGTCCCTCCCGGCCGAGCGGGTGGCGGCGGCGGGCCCCGGCCGACATTTTTGCTTCAGTGATCGTCAGCTGTAGCCGGTTTTCAACGGCTCGCGGCCTCCAGCTGCTGCGGCTGTTCTGCGGCCTAGCGCAGCTGCGTGGGCCCGACGCGCGCCAGCTGGGCGTGGAAGTGGAGGAAGCCGGCATTGGGAAGTGCGTGCGCCCGAGGATTGATTTGAAGGCTTGATTTTATCATCTAAGGATGGCGCCGATTTTAGAGTCGACTCCTGTAACTTTTAAACTTGGGAAGTTTTGTTCTGTAGACAAATGCACTGCTGTCTGTGGCCAACAGCCATCGCTGAGAATGTGAACGGGGGTCTCAAGCCAAACTTCACCCCCAATTTTTTTCTGAATGTGACTAAACCGGAACTCGTGTGTGTGTGTGTTTAATCATAATGAACCACGGGCAAGCCCACTAATCAATGACATTTTGCATAGTTAACTGGTTGAAAGGTTATACATTTAAAAATCTCAGTTTGACTAGTCAGTGGACATTTTGTCTTCCCGCGGCTACTCCTGGGAGCAGTGACCTGCGGTAAATATTTGTTGTATTGCGGCAAAGACACTTTGTCAATGAAATCAGATATTTGCTTCTCTCAGGGGAACTCCAGGGGGCAAACATTTCAAAAACTTCCAAATAACAAGCCACTTAATTAGGCAGCCAGGGGAATTCCAGGTCCCTGAACCATTTCCCATTTCCTGCCACTGTCATTTCTGCCCGCCAGTCAGTTCCAAAACTGGAGGTCTTCTGTTGTAAGGTGAAGAGTAAAAAGAAAGTATTTGCAACCATTTGTGATACAGAGGAAAGAAATGCCAGGGCTCCCAATGACTAAACACTTCCAAATATGCACATCATCTTAGTACTGGTTTAGTATTTAGTTCGAGACACGATTTCTCGGAAAGTTACAGAACTTCCCTTATGTATGTGGGAAAATGTATAGGTCAAGTGTATATAGCAAGAATTGTTCATTCTGAATTCAAGATTATTCTTTTTCAGTTCTTGTCCTGACCAAAAGAGTAAGATAATGAATATACATAAGTTTGGGGGAAACTTTTGATTTCCAAAACTCAAAAGGCTGAGCTATTTTTCCCCCCAAAAGTAATAATATTCAAGTATAATATTTCTCGCTATTTTATACAACGTTGTACTTTAGTATTCAATTATTCAGCTGCTCATTTATTTAATTGATCTTTTTCATATTTCCAGTGTAGAGTTGCTGATGACTTTTAATAATAGGGTCTATATTTTTACCCAGGTTGCTCTCTTAGTGTATTTTGATAGACTCACAGAAAAAAAATTTACAGAATCCAAGATAATTTTGAGGATAAAAAAAGATTGAAGGCATTTGTGCACCAAATGAGTTATACAATAAAGCCGTTAGTTAAAACAGGATTGTATTAGTACAGGGTGGCCAGAGGAACAAAATGAAAGAACCTCCCTACTGTATAATGACAATTTATTAATCAGGAGATTTAAAGGCTTTGAGTTATAATCCATTGTTGTTATTGATGTTCAAGTTGTTTTAGCCCAATGGGAATTTTTTTGCATTGGCTCTTTTGTCCTTTTGATATAGTCCTAGTAGTTTTTTATTACTTTCCAGGCTGGTTTTATACATTTCTTAACCATGCCTATAATAAGTCATTTCTTTAAAATACCCCAGTTGCTTTAGTGAGACAAGGTAAGGTCCATAATCTGAATGTTAGTGATGCTAATTAGCATTGATAGTTGTATTTCTTATAACTTGTTGTATGAACAGACCTCAGTAATATGCTCTTGTTTTGGTTTTGGAAATCAAGATTTCATTTAACCTCATTAATCACACTTCTGTAATTCCCTTCCTTCACATTGAAAAATCCCCATTCTTCCTCCTCCTCCTACCTTCATGCCCAGTGGTACTGTTTTAAATATTTTATGGTTCCTTCTTAATGTTTTGAATATAATTATATATTCTGTACAATCAGATATAGTATAACACGTAGTACCATATCATACTATGAAGGAATATGCATAAACTAATTTGAATTGGATTTTGGCCTAACAAAATATATAGCTTGCTGTTTTCAGTCATGACCTAAATTCTGTTGTATTCCCATTCTTGATCAGCTTTATCAACAGTAAGACCAGCAAAGTAGACAATCCTATGAGATGTCATTGTGTTTTCCCCATTTACACCAAAGCACAGAGGTGTGAAATAATTTGCCAGATATTACTTGGCGTAATTTGAACCCAAAACCTGCCCTTTTAATCCCTGTGCTATTACACTGTCTTTCTTAAATCACAATGGGTCTCAAGATTCTGCATAGACACGGAGGTACATGCAAGTCCAATAAATATCTATTTGTTATTATAATGTCTATATTTGATTTTTTAGTTATTATAATAATGGCTCTTTGACTTTTTAGAATGCTCTTTCCTAAACTGAAAAGCCTTGCTCATCATTAGGACAACAGTACCAAGTCCCATCTCTTACATAAATCTTATTTTAACTGGGTTGATCTTTCCTTGCCAAAAATTACTTTAGATATCAAAAGAAGTGCAAAATTTGGCTAATGATTCTCCATCAATGATCATACCTTACAACAGTGGTAATGAAAGAGGAAGAAAACCCCTCATAGCCCCATCCAGAAAGTCATTAACTCCTTCATTCATTTAATAAGGGCCTATTTTATGTCAGTCATGGTGTGAGGTGCTAGACACACTGGTGTAGGAAATACATGGTTCTTGTCTCGGAAATTTGGACAACAGAATATGACAAATTTGTGAAAAGAAATTGTGACACGTTCTGTGAAGAAAAAAAGGCCAGTAGAAAGGCAGTCTAAGGGATATAATTTTGAAGGGAAAGTCAGAGAAGTTCTCTGAGTTTCAAAGTAGTATCCAAGCTGAGCCTTTAAAATGAATAGCAAAGTGCTAAAGGAATAGTGAATGAAAGAACATTCCAGCCAAAGAACATTCCTGAAGCAAAAGAGCTTGTCATCTTTAGAAACTGAAAAAAATTCAAGGTACCTGGGATAGTGTGAGCAATGGGGAGAGGAGCAGAAATTGACATAAAATTACACAGAACCAGGTCAGACACTGTTGAGAACAGGTAGATTGTGCAATTTGAGAAAAAAAACATTAGTACATTACAAACTCTGGAAATTAGACCTTGCCTAACTTTTCCTGACAAGAGGGGTGTGAATGGGCATGGTCTTAAAAAAAAAAAAATGAGTCATGCTGACTCACTGTCATTCTTTGTTTCAAGGCTATTAGTCTTGCTTCTAAAACAATGAGTCCCTTACACATCACATCTATTTTCTATGGAATTTACTTTGTAAATATCCACACTAGCTAATACAGTATGTGAGATGTCAAAAGGAGATGAATGACACTGGCTGTGACCACAAAGGACCTTACTGATTAATAACAAAAGAAAAAGAATAAAAAGAGCAGCTGGAATTTAAAACAAGCAAGTTCTGAGCTTTAACACTCACTACATGCTGTATATTGAAATTTTTATTTTCTGGCCAACTGTGAGAACTGAAAACCAAGTTGGATGGAAGGTATGGTTATAAAATAATCAAGTGAATTAATGGATGACAAGCACAAAAAAATTTAAAATGGTGCCTACAGACTGTCAGCAAATGAAACAAAATTCAACACTTAAGGAAATAAAATTTTAATAAATTAGTTGGTTATACTTGCTATATATTAGCCAAAATGAACAGGATTTTCACAATGGAGATGGCAAAGTTCAAATACTACATATAGTTTGCAACAAAAACCAGAACCAAAAATAGATACTGCCAAAAGGGTACATACTATCTAAATACTTCTCCTATAGCTGGTTACAAACACCTAAGACAATAATACATTTATTCAGCCTCACATCGCAGGAAGATAATGGCTAACAAACTGCTCAACACCTGAACCTTTTAACAGAGACAAAAATGAGCTGCATCCCAAAGAAATAGCCTTCCAGCATCAGAAAGGATACCTGGATTCTCTCTCCCTTTTGTGGCTCCTAGTCTTTCTCTGCAGAACTGTAAGCAATATCTAGTACTTGTTTAGATGCCTGGTCTTTGCCTGTCCTCCCCAAATAGTTCCCACTACAATGTACTTCTGATCTTAAAGCTCTAACAAGACTAAAGGAAAAAAAATGATACAGAATTATGAATTGGACATGTTGAGTACCAGAAAGTCATGCAGGAGGAAATTTTGCTGCACTGACAATACTGATTTATTTACCAAACGAGCTGTTGGTTACAAGGGCTGCTAAGTCCTGTGGAAACAAGAGTCACAGCCAAGTACACCTGTGTAATATGGCGAGGTCACGACGACCCAACGCCGAGCACACTCACATTAACAGGATCCGAAAATGGCCTTGAGGCTACATGATTTTTTGGCCAGAACCCCTAGGATGAACTTTGAGCCAACTCTTTGTTTCTCTCTCTCTCTCTCAAGACCCATTTCATATAAGGACTGTTCCAGCCCTAGTCTGGTCACAGGTGTTGAAAGTTTCACTGTGCAGCTTTGATCATTACCTTCCTCAGGAATACCTTGATTTAACAATTCACAACTTTGATCCATATCACAAACACCATTTGCAGGATTTAACACCACAATTGGTGATCACAAATGCTTCAGCAACAGGTTAAAGCAAATGATAAAATCAGTACTTAACAGTACATTGGTTTCAATCAAAAGTTAAACAAATGGGGGCCCGCCCTGGTGGCGCAGTGGGTTAAGCAACGCACTACCACGAAGCAAACTGCAGCTGCACGAGTTCGATCCCTGCCACCGGCCAGGAAGGTGACCCACATGGCGTAGCAGACCTCTCCTGCCTCGCCCACTGCTCCCCTCAGCAATGTGTTTCTGTCAATCTGCCTCTTCTGTGTCCTGCTCTGTCTGGTGGATTCTCTCACCACCCCCACATCTCTGGCCTACCCCAGTGCTTGTATGCATAAATAAATAAATCTTAAAAAAAAAAAAAAAGTTAAACAAATGGTACAACGATAAGCTTATGTCATGTTTGAACTGGTTTTTTACTGATGATTATAAAGGGCCCTGGAAAAATAAAGATGTCATTGAAGCATGTAACTTAGTCTCTCGCCAAACCCGTGTGTGTGTGTGTGTGTGTGTGTGTAAATGGCTCAGTTCTATCCAAGCCCCAGGTCCATGATCCCTGAGATCGACAAGTCCCAGCAAAAACACCAAAGTGGTGAGGCTACACTAGGCATTTTTCCCAATGGGGAAGATTGACATGAACCCCCTGAACAAAACAACAAACTTACTGAAAAGATTATGACTTCATCTCAAATATCCTATCTAGTTCTACAGATTAAAACCAATTGAGCTGATAGCTGTAATGAAGCAGCAGCTTATGGAAAGGTACCAAACCCCTAGTTCAATGTTGAGGTCTTAAGGAGGTGTGAAAGGAACCTGATACTGACTAAACTATTCTATATCATTGAAATAAACATATTAAGAACAAAAATGATATTGATTGCTTTATTAAAAAGTGCTCTATAGAATTCCTTACAAAAACACTATGTCTCTAAAAGTCACTCAAAAATATCCAGACCTATTATTACAGGGCACTGATCAAAAAAGGCATAGAGATTGTATGTTCCACGTTCTTACTATAATTCCAAAAATTGGGAAAATTCTGAAAGGTTAAGTCAAAAACCTCAAATTTTATTTACAATTTCAATAGTGCTGAAATTTTGATTTAGTATTGAACTTGTAGTGCTATCCCTATATTTTGTTCACAAGAACAAAAGCCTATCATTCTTTTGGTATTTATATTTTTTTCATGTTTTAGATACATATATAAATATATTTACATAAAATTTTCAGAATTACAAATAAATTAAAAATCTTAAAGAAACCAAATCAGTATAAAAATTAAAAATACATTTAACCCATTCATTTTCAAGTTTAGAACAAATTTTGGATCTTCATGAAAGAAATGTACGAACTGTACCCTTGATTGTTCCTCTACAAATAGGACATTTTCTTAGAGAAGAGGCACAATCCTTGCAGACTACCAGATGACCACAAGGAATGAACACTATGGACACTTCTTTGTCCATACACACTTTACATGTTCTTTCTTCTTGTAGTCGCCTCAATTGTTCTTCCATTGATAGATCTAACAAGAGAAAAGAACTTTCAATAAATGGCAATTTGCTACTTCTCCAGTGAAATTCCAAGAAAATAAAACAATACTTTTCTACTGGTTTAAATTATCAGTACTGGGCCTCCCTGGTGGCGCAGTGGGTTAAGCAATGCACTATGAAGTAAACCACAGCCACTGCAGCAAGAGTTCGATCCCTGCCGCCGGCCAGGGAGGGGACCCACATGGCGTTGCAGACCTCTCCTGCCTCTCCCGCTGCTGCCCTCAGCAGTGTGTTTCAATCAATCTGCCTGTTCTGCTCCCCACTCTTGTCTGGTGAATCCTCTCACCTCCCGCGATTCTGGCCTGTACCCCAGCTCTTGTATGCATAAATAAATAAATCTTTTAAAAAAACATTAAAAAATAAATTATCAGTACTATTTTACCTGAAACATCCTCTGTGGGAATATACTTTATGTCCCGGTCAACTAGAGAGAAAAGGAAAAAGGATTAATATGACAATTCAGGTTAATATTTAGTCATAGAATACATACTTTTGAATTAACAGTTTAGATTCCAGCCAAATACTATATATTATTGTCATAATATCAAAGCAACAAGTCTTTAATCTTATTTGTGCAATTCATAGTTACTTAAACTGAATTATTTTCAATAATTCAAAAACTAACCAAAAAAGCATATTTTCAATTGACCTAGGAAGTTCCCAGAATAAATTTCCAGTACTCACCAAATAAATGTTTGTATAATGTGGGGTCAGTTTCTTGAAGAGCACTTTTGAATATGGTGGCTGCAAAATTTCCTTTGACTAAAATAGTATCAATCACTTCTCTTGCTTGTAAAGATATCTGTGTTTTATGTCTAATAATATCATGTTCTTGTTCACTAATCACCCTGGCAGTTAGTAGACTATCCAGGACTGGAAGCACACATGTCAAATGTTGAAAAAGCGCCATTCTATTCTTCCGGATTAATAATAGATCATCTTTAAATAAAAGAAAACAAACAAGTTCAAATTCTGTTCACAAACTTCCTTCCACATTGACACATATAATTGTATGAAAACAAAATTCATAATCATAAGGCAAATAGTAACTTTTAAGGGTTCCTGATCTGGGGCCTATAACAATGCTACAGATGATAAGGACTAACACTGAGCACTGTGGTAAATACTTTACATGTGTTAACTAATTTCACCTTCACATCAACACTTTGAGTGGGCATTACTACCCTTATTAACACTGAGAAAATATGGACACTGTAAAGCAAGTAAGTTCTGAAGCAGAAAGTCAAAGGGAGGCAGGCATACTACAATCTGTGTTCTCAAGCATTCTGCATTACTGCTAAGCCTCTAACCAAATAAAATTTAGAATCTAATAAAATTAAAAGTTCTTTTCAACCTAGTCAAGTTGGGGAAAATCAATAAAATTAAAATGATAAAATATTATTTTCTTAAATAAAACATTTAGTCATCTCTGAAACTGTTGCTTCTTTCTGGAAGAAATATGAATATTTTCACTTTCATGACTAGTAGCAGGTTTATCCAGAATTGGAGTGTACAATATCACTGTCAGTCATCCTGGGAAAAAGTGCATTCCAGAAGGCCTTGGACAAGAATAAGGGGCAAACTTTTTTCTTTTTCTGTACTTTATGGACAATTAGATGCCTGAGTTTTAAAGAGGAAAAACTTGCCTAAGACTTTACTAGTCATTTATATAAACTGGCCAAAGCTACAGACAAACCAGAAGGCAGACAGATTCCTGAGCAGGCCTTAGGAATACCAAGAGAGGCCATATGTAGTTGTCAACTGTAATCTGTGATCTAAGTCTCTTCTGTTATTCCTGTATCTCCAGTAAAAATATGCTAAAAATTGCAGCCTGTTTTCAGCTTTGTTAAAAGGAGTTATGGGTCTGGTCGATACTTGGGAAAGGAAAGATCTACATTTTTCTGCCTAGGTTGTGTTGATAATGGTCAGAAGAACCAGATATGAATGCACAGTCAGAAGAAAAGAGATTTTTGTGATGGGCAAGAGAGTGGCAGACAAGTCCAAGCATGCAAAGACATGGGTAACCTTTCTGAGAGCATATGATATAGTATCTAAGGACTCACTTAAATAACAGAGGGACAGGCCGAAGGGGATATCAATTCTTGTATGGACAGGTAAAGAACTTAATCATAATTTGTATCTGAATATATGATTATAAGCTGAGACAGACTGTGATGCTAATATTAAAATTAATTCATTTATGAATAATCAATTAAGAATTAGGGACATTCCCACCCCATTTGAGTAAATAGGAACAAACCACTAGCCTGGGATCCAAAATGTGCCATATACTTACAGCCTTACCAACCATATACATTTTTAATTTACCAAGCAATTGAGATGAAAAGACATTTTTCAGAATTCAAAATCAGAATACTGAACATAAGAAAAGTCTGACTCAACCGACTGAGTAATCTACGTACAGTAACTGTAAATACTTTTGGGAACAGGCTAGCCATGTATGTACCTGATTCTTTTTCTTCAGTTGCTCTTTCTTTCTCCTCTTCCCATATCTCCTCTTCTGCATCAAGCAAATCTACTACAAGATCATTGACGGTTTTATAATTCTCTCCAGCTGTCAGGATTTTACTCTGAACTGTCAGTTTGACCAGTCTTCTGCTGAAGCCCATATCCATGGCAGCTTTAACCACAGGTGTGTCCATCATGACTGCATCTTCTGCATGGTTCTCACCAGGTCCAAAATGGATAACTACACGGGGTGAGTAATTTAAAATACATTAGCACTGCCTATGTATTTTTCAAATTTAAAGTTATTACAATATAAATACATTAAACCCCAAAAAGGATAGGCACTATTTTAAATTAACTTTTTTGAATTTGAAATGATATACATGTTCTGCAAACTCAAAATTAATGACACGCACAGTCACTAAAATAAGACTATGAAATACTGTAGTCATATAAAATATGCATTATCTGGTATTAACTACAAGTGGGAGGAAGAAGCAGAAAGTCGGGGATCACCCCACCAGAACTGAAAGTCTTTCCCGTGCTGCCAGTACAAATAAGCTTTCAAAATCAAATGCTTCACAGATTTTGAAAGAGGCCCACTATCATCACGCACTTCCATTACTGCAATGGCCTCCTACAATATTTCTCCCTTCTAATTATCAACATTACAACCAGAGTAACTTTTCAAACACAAAACTAATTGTGTCATACTCATATCCCCTCAACAACTCCATTGTTTTTATGATAAAAAACAAAATGCAATGTCACTTACAAGATCTCACACAGTCTGGATCCTGTTCATGCATGCAGTTTCATCTCCTGCCACTAACTCATCTGGTTTCTAGCCCAGGGTCACCAACTGACTGACCGTGGGTCAAGTTTTGCCTGCACCCTGACCACTCTTGTACCAGGCCTACTTCATTCATTCCCTGCATCTGGTCATAGAGAATTTTGATGAGTTCTTCAAATTTGTCTGTTCTCCTTTGTGACATAGGTCTTTCACATGCTGTTCTCTCTGCCTGAAATATTCTTTTCCTTCCTTAGTCACTAGGTTAACTCCTACTTTTCCCTTTGATTCTGTGCTAAGACAGATACTTGCACTGGAAAGCCTTTTCTGATCTTCCAAGTCTGAGGTAAGAGTCCTTTGTGTACTCCCCTCACTTACTTCACATTCCCTGTCATCCCCGCTTCTCTTACCTATCTATCTGTTTCCCTTAGACTAGTGGCACATGAGAGAAAGAATTATGTTTGTCCTGTTCCCTATTCTCTCCACAGAACAGCAGATAGACAGTGAATATTAGATTGATGTCAAGCCCTGAGGATGGGGTGGAAGAACTTGGTTAAGTACTGGCTCTATTATCTTTAGGTTTAAGGTGATGGGCAGATCACTTAACCCCTGTGAGCCTCAGGGTCCCTAATAAAGAACGGGAATACCATTTTCTAAAAAATTCATAAAAGAATATGTAGCAATCTTGTGTCCCCGTGCATCTGTTCCCACGGTCTGATGACAAAGGTTAGGCTAGATGTTGGTGATTTGTTAGAACTACAGATATTCAAGCCCTACTCTTAAACATAATTCTGATTTAATTCAATAGGTCTGAAGCAGAGCCTACGAACCTGTAATATTTTTTAAACTACCTCAGGCAACTGTAATCTATACTGAGGTTTGAGAAATACCAAATTAAGCTATTTGAATGGACTGTAAATTATAAATTATTTATACACACTATATATATATATATACATCGTTATTATCAACTTTCAATCTTAATGATACCAAAGAGTTCTATTTTAATGCAGTAATTACAACCATTATACATACTTGGTGACTCTGCATTTTCATCTTCTGGGTTTTCCGAAGTAGATAATAGCTATGGGGGGTGGAGGGGAAGCATATAAATTCAAAATATAACTCTTTTGAAAACTTACTTCAAAAAGTTATTTTTAGTATCTTATCAGTAAGAAATATTAAAAAGGTGAAGAGAAATAAAATATAAAACTTATTCTGGTCACTGCAATAACAAAGAGACCAATTTTATTTAATTTATTACAAACTGACTTGCTTACTGGCAAAATAATTTTTAATGTCAAAATCAGTATTTATATTTAATAGTAGAGAGACCATAAAACAATACAGTTTCTCTATGTATAAGTATTAAAAAATAAATTCCATTTTCATCAAAGCAAGAAAAAGGCTACATCTTTTCAATGATCTGTGAGATATTCATTATTTGTCTTTCATCCCCAAAATATTACCTTCTGCCAGGTCATCCTCTGGGATAAGTTGAACCACATATCTGTTCTACTAACTATGGTTAGGAAATTATTGACACATGGTTATTACGTAAGTTCTTATTTGCCTTTCCAGATTAGAAAACAAAATTCTCTTTTTAAAATCTTGTTAAGAAAACATAATAAAGCTATTGAAGGCTATTATCCCAGCTAACTTTATTCCTCAAATAATTTAATTTACTGCAATTTAGAAACATAAGCTAGACATTATTTCCCAGGAGGTATCTAATTCTTGGTCTGTTTTTATCCAAAGAATAGTACTTTCGGGCCTCCCTGGTGGCGCAGTGACTTAAGCAATGCACTATGAAGCAAACTGCAGCCACTGCAGCACAAGTTCGATCCCTGCTGCCAGCCAGGGAGGGGACCCACATGGCGTGGCAGACCTCTCCTGCTGTGCCCGCTGCTCCCCTCAGC